>NQII01002561.1:128615-167788 GCA_002778355.1 Clitarchus hookeri
AAGAGCCAAAAAAAACTGGTACACCTGCCTAATATCGTGTAGGGCCCCCGCGAGCGCGCAGAAGTGCCACAAGACGACGTGGCATGGACTCGACTAATGTCTGAAGGTATGCAGGAGGCAATTCACACCATTAATCCTGCAGGGCAGTCCACAAATCCAATCTGCGCAAATTTGAGAAAGGGTTGTACGTCTGTCATGTTTAATGATTCTCGTCGGTCGTCGTTTGTCCCGTTCTTTCACGATCTTTTTCCGGCTGCAGCGATGTCGAAGATGTTATGTTTTACCGGATTCCTGATACTCATGGTACACTCGTGAAATGGTCGTACGCGAACATCCAAATGTTATCACTACCTCGGAGATGTTATGTACTATCTCTCGTGCGCCGACTATAACACCACGTTCAAATTCACTTAAATCTTGATAACCTCCCATTGCAGCAGCAGTAACCGATCTAGCTGCCGACCGCATCGCGTTACTCTGATTGGTTCCATACCTCAGTTATTTGCATACGCATGCCTATACCAGTTTTTTGGCTCTTCGGTGTAGATATCATCACCTCACGGAAACTTGTCCAGTCCATGCCAAATCGAGTAACAGCTGTTGCTTGTGTACATGGAGGTATTACACTCTCATAGGTACGTTTCCGATACATGTGTCAAATTTGTTCTCTGGTTAGACTTAAAAAATGCCACCGGAAAACGTTGATATATGCGGAATTATATGATTCAAATATTGCTACAAACAAAGCATAAAGTATATGTGCAAAATTAACAAACGGGTAGGAACGGAATAAATGAACAAAATCACACGGGTAGAATCTTTACATGTAAAAATGTAGTACACGTGGATTGATACATGTTCTTTGAATTTATGTCAAGTTTAATCGCTGATAATTTTGCGCACCACAATTCTATAAATACGTAATTATTTTACGCCGTTTTGAAGTTTACGTCGTGACTTCTGTGATTGGCATCGTATTCCCACAAAATTTTATTACGATGTGTCAAGTAGTTAAAAATGTTATAGACCAAAAAGATGAAAGGATATTTGCGAGGGCCTTTATTTGGAGGAAAATATATACTTAAAAGGATTATATATATTTCTATAGCAAACGGAATATATGGAACAAATAAATATATAAAATAAATGTTCAATCAAACAAATTGCCAAACAAACATATGCAAATAAAAAACAATTACATTTGTAAACATCTAGAAAGTGGTCCAATTCAACATAACCAATTATTGCGTAACTATTTAAGTAAATTATAGATACATTTGATTTCGCTACTTGATCTAAATGAAAACTGTAATGATGGGCTGGCACATGTATAGATATAAAGCCCATGCTAGTGAAAAATGTAAAATAAAATGTACTCCCTTCTTCAAGGACTTTTACGGCCAGCATTTGAAAAGATTTGATGTAACTAATATAAGAATGTAAACATTCAATATTAAATAGAAAATCATTATTTAATTTGACTGTTTTTCAGTGCAGTTCATATTTTAACTATGTAGGTAAAAACAGACTAGGTTATAATTTGCTTTACATCTATAAATTACGTATTTAAATAACACCTTTTTCTTAAAGATTACGGAGCATAAATAAATGTTTTAATTATATTTACAAAAACTTTGTATGACAAGCCTTCGTTTTGTTACACTGTGCTGTATGTAAGTATATAGCTTCAAATCTATGTAACGCTCATTAAAACGAGAAGTTACCGATATAACTAATGAGTCTACTTTCCTCAACATGGGTGCAAATAATTTTTATATATGTTCTAAAAAACTAAGTTGGTAGGTAGGACATGACTTCTCTTTGAAATATATATAATTTGAAATGCAACCAGAAATTTATGCAAGAGTAGTGAGACAATTTCAAATACACACATACCTTATAAGGAAGTTGAATACTGAAAACCTCGTACAAAAAGCTATTGTGCAATCAACTGCATTACGAAGGTCGGATTTGGAGCATCAACTAAAGATTTAATATGTCTAATGTCTGGAAAGATAGGGTTTACTAACCTGAAATATTTAGAGAGCTGTAATTTTTAAAAACGTGACTGAGCCACTTGAAAAATGCAAGTTTACACGGCCTACCATAGTGCTACTTGTGTAAAGATTTCTGTAGAAATCGGCTGATATGCCCCTGAGATATTACATAACAACATTATTTTCATATTTCGTGGTACTTACAAAACTGCCAAAAAAAAGAGGCTATGTATACGATGCTTATATATACTGTCAACCTACAAATTATTGTTGAATTTCGTTAAATAGTTTAATATAAGTGGCAAACTTATCTAAATTATTTATGAAGCCACCATTTTGAATATCGTTGTCTGACCCACTTAAATCATGAAAGTTTACTTGGCTTTCTGCAGCATTTATGGTGTGCACAATTTGGTGAAAATAGGTGAACTGTTCCAGAAATATGACGAAATGTTTGCACACCAAACTAAAATGATTTTATGGTCCCCCTTAAAAAAATAAGAGTGTCATATTAAAAAAATGTATATATTGATATAGACTACCACAGTACAAGTTATTCGCCAAATTGTGTAAGAATGGGCTGATTTTTTCCCGAAATATGAGATAGAAACTTTTTTTTTGTTTGAACATCTTACAAACTGGCAGAGAAATGAGGCTCTGTATAAAAAAACTTGATGGTTGTAATAGGTACTGCCAGCATACAAAGTTAAGTTTTAATTGCTTTTGTTAACAAAATATGCTGAACAGAATTATTTATATAGTCACTATTTTGAAAAAAGTGCCTGACATACATAAAACATACCACTTTACACCACCTGCTGCAGTACTATTTATTTGCCAAATTTGGTAGGAATCTGTCAACTGTTTCCCGAGATATGACATAAAATTAATTTATTCGCATGGCGCTATCTTACAAAATTGAGGACGAAAGTTGCTCCGTGTGGATACATTTTATAGTTGTAATATCTACTGTCAGCATAAAATGTTAAGTTGGAATAGATTAGATGGAATCGACGATATAGCATTCTAAGTGTAAATAAATAAGTGGCCGCCATTTTGAAAATAAGTGTATGACTCATTAAAAGCATACCACTTCATATAATCTGCCTCAGTACTACTTGTTTGCTAATTTTGATAAGAATCGGTTAATTGTTTCCCGAGATATGAAAAAACTTGTATATATTCCCATAGCACTATCTTACAAAATGGCAGACAAAAGATGCTATGTGTAGATACAGTTTATAGTTGTAATATCTGCTGCCAACAAACAAAGATAAGTTGTAAATGATAACATGGCTATGAAGATATAGCATTTAAAGATAAAATAGTTACATGTCCACCACTTTGAAAATAAGTATATGATGTTTTTAAATCATAAAATGTTGCATCTGCTTCTGTAGTACTACTTGTATGCCAAATTTGAAAGGAATTAATAAATTTTTTCCCGGATATCACAAAAGTTTATTTTTTCACACGGCGCTACCTTAAATAATGGCGGACAAAATATGCTCCATGTAGATAAAATTTATAATTGTAATATCTACTGACAGCATACAAATTTAAGTTAAAATTTATTACATGGTTTCGATAATATATCATTCTAAGCTAAAATAGCCATATGGCCGCCATTTTGAAAATAAGAGTTTGACATGCTTAAAACATAACACTTAATATCATACGTCAGTACTACTTGTCTGCCAAATTTGGCAGTAATAGGTAAATTGGTTACCGAAATATGACATAAAACTTTATATTTTCGAATGGTGCTAGCTTACAGAATGGCCAGCAAAAGTAGTTATGTGTTGGCATACATGACGCTTGTAATAGGTTCCTTCAGTATACAAAATTAGGTTAAAATTGGTAAAATAGTATTGTGGATATACCAAATAAACCTAAAATATTTGTATAGCCACCATTTTGTAAATAAGTACCTAATATAGTTTAATCACTTATGTCAATATGGCCTATCATTGTATTACTTAAGTGTCAAATTGGGAAAGAATTGGTTTAATAGTTTTCGAGATACAATGGCGTCAAAAAATTGAAGCTGGTGACACACACGCGCCGACACACACATAAATACACAAACATGCACACAGACACACAGACAGAAAAGTGATCTGATAAGTCTTTCTTTCCTTCGAAAAGTAGGTTAACTATTTAAAACCGTTTAGACACGTTTTTTTTTTAAATTCATTTTTCATTTAGTATAATTTTAATATCGTTGTCACGTGGTTGGGTGTATATGTGTGATATCGTCACCTATACTATATAATATTTTGAGCATGTTACGATCGGCTCTTATCGTTACGTGAACTTGCATCACACGAATACAGCACTCGTCCGAAAAGAGGACAGCAGATTGTTTATAAAATATTTTCAGAAACAGAGCTGAAATGTCTGAAGTTTAAACAAGCTGGACAATCCGCCGAGGTAGGCACAAAATGTGACCCAGCTGACTATTCAAAATCACTGAAGTTTGTAACAATTTGAAGCTAAACTGCACGTACAAAACACGTCATAGCCAATCACAATCAAGAGAAAAAACGGAAGAAGTGGGACGATAAGTGTCGACAGGGCTCTGAACTGGTGGAACATCGCAGTCGGTGGGCAACCAGCGTTCTGGACGTCTGTTCACTACCTGGGCGGCGAGCGGTCACGAGTTCGAGGTTCGGTAAGTGTCTTATTATTTTAAGTTATTAAGTGTCTTGTTATTTTCCTTCTCGCTCTTAATCTCTTTAAATAGAAGCCTCAAAGGAATAATAAAAAGCTCTTCATTTCAAGACTTATAAAATCTTTAATTATCTTGAAATTATTTATTTTCCACTTCTCCTGTTTTATTTATTTAAGCTCCCACATCCTAGCCTATTGATATTCAGCCTAGGCTATGTCAACTTAACAAAGTGCATTAATTAAAACGAAGCTTTGTGTAGGTAAACTCCTAATTTTTTAAGGTGTCAGTCTGGTTTTCACGCAGGTTTGTTAACTTATTTTGATTTTATAATGTAAAGCAAAAAGTATTGTTTTGAATATTTCTATAAATAACGTATATAGGAAAAAAACATAACAACAGATATTCCTGGAGATAAACCTCTTTCCCGATTACACAGTAAAACATTTAAGCTAAAATAATTGCAATTGTTTCAAAAGTGCGTGAAAAATTATATATTAAGAGTATGATGATAATTAGTACTTCTAACATATATTTCACAAGAAAAAAAATATGCATAGTAAATTCTTAATAAACAAGGAGTGGAAATCTTTATTTACTTACATGATATGAAAGTTAAAGTCTTGCGGCCAATTGTCTTTATTAGCTGTGTGGCTACAATAGAGGAAACTAGGCGAGTAACTCCAATAAATGACGCTTGTTTATTCGCATTCAGTTCTGGTGCCAATTCCTGAAAAACAAATCGGAAAATGCATACGTGAAACAGGAAGTTTCGAGGTTATATAAATAATAAATAATTTTTAATGGTTTTCAATACCTTATTTTGCGTGCAAAACTATGCAATAAATTCATTTAATCAAATAACAGTACAACAAACCAATTTATATCCTAATTTTGATTATGAGGTAATTATTAAGAATCACGGCTTTTCCGGAAAAGGGGAAAAAATACCTGAAAATTGTGTATATGGTCATTAATAATCACACTTAATATGAATTTCATAGGGGCTTCACGTAATTTGCAATATATACCATGAAATATGATAGTGAGGAGGGCAATGAAAAACGGCGTGTTTTAGCTGTTAAACGCGTAAAATTTATGTCGAATATATTTATATAATGTCGCTGATTCATGTTAAATACGAGAACGCTTCTGGAAACCAACTTTTAATTTGCATAATGTTATTCACAGGGTATGTTTTTGCCTACACTCGTATGCAGCTATAAACTACCGGAAACAAGCAGTGTCAGAATATCATCAAATTCGGTTGAATTTTGCAAGACTTCCCTTCGTGATATTCAAGAGATGATTGTGCAACGTAACATATAAGTAGTATAAAAATATTTATACTTGATATCATACTTAAAAACGTTCCCAGGTGTTGTTTGCGTGCAGTTTATGTGTATCGCCATAATACATTTTTTGAACAACAATGCACAGAGACAAGAAACAAATGCGTATCGATTTTGTTCTTCCGGTTTAATTTTTGCCTATTTCACGTGACGGTTGTACGCTGGTAGTGTGCGGGAGTTCAGAAAACGAACGAATTTGACAGTGTGAATGCTTGCGATTTACGAGTGCTATTACGCGTGTTTCTTTGCGAATATTTTCATGTGACGTGTTAAATATAATTATTGTGCAGAAATACGAGCGTCTCTTGGCAATTGTTTCCATTTGAAGTTTTAATATATCATTGTTGTGCGAAAATATGAGTTTTTGCTGAGTTTAGACAAAATTAATAGAATTTAACGTGTCCTATACATGAGTTATCAGAAATACTTCACCAAGGAACTATATTCGTCTCTTACATGGGCTCGTAACTTAAATAATAGTTGAGTTTTAGTGTGGAAAGTGTATATAGTATAGTGAACTGTACTGTGTAGTATTGCATGTTACTGTGGGGAATTGAAGGGCTTACGTACTGATGCCGCCTAGCCATGTCAAATGCAGAAGACCTAACAAAATTAAACCTATCTAAACGATAGGTGAATAACATATGGTGGATGAACCGATGCGCGATTCCTAAATATAATTTTTATAACACACTATCATCTGTTGGCACACACTACCTCTTTAATCACCTATCGTTAAGTTATGTTAAGCTAGGTAAGGTCTTTTTGCATTTGACAAGGTTAAGCAATACAAATGACATAATTTACATAAATTTTACGTTCTTAACCCCAAAATTTCCCTGATCTTCGTAGCCCTCCCTACTATAGCATTTGGTAGTATGAAATGCGAATATCGTGATGCCCATAGTAACTTCGTGTTCAGTATGACTAGTACTGTAAAACTATACCATTTTCCGAGATATTTTTTTTCGAAAAAGCAATGATTATTAGAAATTACTCTATATCATTTAAAGCTCAGTGGCTCCTTACCATTAAATGCATATGCCTTCAGTACTTGCAAAATAATACTAATGGAATTATAATCACTAGTTACTTAATACTTTAATGTAATCCCAGCTGTGTTGTAGGTAGAGTAGCATGAGGTTACGTTGTTCTAGGTATGAAAAATTTGGACTAGATGCCCAACATCATTTCAGATGAAGGTTTTACGTTTCGCTACAAACTTCTATGGTTCTAATAAAGATAATTGTTAACAACGAATTGTGAATTGTTAATCTAGTTGAGGGTACACGTTAAAATATAATTTAAAATTAAAATATTTATTATAGTTTCTCCTTAAATTTCTACAAAGTAATATTTAATGACCGTACGCAATTTCTTGTTCATTATTCTGGAAAGTCAATAATACATCAATACATATTTCATAATACATTTTTCCTTTATTTGCTAAACACTCATTAATAATATTTGTTTTTTCTCTGAAGGAGGATTAAATAATTCTCGCAAGCTAATAATAATTCTGAAATTTTTTTAAAACACACACACTTTAGAGAAGTTGAATTTTATTATCGTTAGAAGAGTTTTACGAGAAAAATGTGCCTTTGCTACACTACTGCCATTTACAAACTTATTCATAGAGTGGTTGGTTCTTAGAAATTCTAGTTTTTAATTTTAATGTTTAGGGAAAACTACATTTAAATTTTATCATACCTTCGCGGCTTGGCAATCCGATTACTTCCTTCCCCCCTTCCTCCACTTAATCGCTCCATTGCTAGCAGCATCACGAATAATGTGTCTGCAAAAAGACGTGCTCAACAAGGGATGACGTAATTTGGAGAAGAAACACGCCTCGTTCATTGACATCTTATAACTAGTGGCGACTAACATCCTACAAAAGGTCGTCGAGGATTGTCTCACCATTCGAGAAACCTCTCGATTCCGGATTACATCTAGACGTGCATATGTACGGAATGATCCAGAAATTATCAGCGCAGCCACAGCCGTTTGTCCTGCTGAAGGACTTGCTGAGTTTATGTGAACGATTTTGACTGACGAGGATTCTTGTGGACATTGCGCGAGCGACAGCAGATATTGGCAGCGTGGAGACACCAACTTGTAAGCCCGAAGTGACTGCGGGTATCAGTCAAGGCTCTGGGACGATTACTGTGGTGTGTGTGATCCACTTATGCGTCGGAGCAGAAGTGGAAGGACTCCATGAGCAACCAATGTGACTGCTGCACTGTGACTCTTTTAGACTCTCTGACTGTACAGTTTCATCCTTAGGGCCACTTTAACTGATTGATTTATGCCATAATATATTGAGTAGTGGTTTTTATTTACACTGACGACTGAAATATACAGTTGTAGCAATTTTTGTATTTTTGCAAATATATTACATAATTAAATTTACTATTTTATTCAATTCACACCTTAATTCTTTACGATGCCTAGCTCAAGCACTCATAACAATACTTACCTCAAATAAACTAACTATATAGTTGGTCACTGGATACACGCCGGAGAAATGGTATATCATGAGATACACGCTGAGGAGAAGTAAAGGTTTCATCACTTCAGTCTTCGTTAAAGATTTCATCCTCATTACGAATCCTGGGTTTTGCTGCTGTCTGGATTCAATTGTTTGACTCATTATCCTCAGTTCTTCATCAGTGTTATGCTCTTTACCTCTGAAAGTATATGTTTTCATAAGTTTGTTGATTTATTAACACCTAATTATGGTCAAATTAAATTCTTTGCATCCTAAATTTAATTGGACCTACTTTAATGTTTATATTCATTACAGATTAACCACCACAAAATAGATTATTAAAAAAATATATAGCACCAATATAACTTACAAACGCAAAACATAACGTATTTAGAAATAAAATAATTAAATCTTAATTTATGTAAATTATTAAATTGAAGCATGTTATATAAATATATTTAATCCAGACATGTATCCGTCAGTAACAATCCATAACGGAGGGTTTTGGTTTATAAATCATTTGTCTATTCTGCATGGTCATATAGTCATATTGGTTTCAATTTTTTCTACTTTTGTTCTGTCATTTTCAATTATTCTGATTTTTAAACAATAAATGTAATAGAAGAAAACTAATTAAATACTTAAAATTAATAATTCGCAACATCAAGATAACAGTAACGAAATATAAACACAGATAGCAGAATAATCGGCTAAATAAAAGCTTAAAAAAAGCTTGTGATGACAACACTGGAAGCTTGCAGAAAACTTTAATTAAGCCAAATAGTCTCACATAGATCACATTTACACGGAGCTTAATATGTAATATTTTCTGCAAGCTTGTTTTGTAAAGCTGCAAGCGCAATTCAAGCCATTTGCAAGCATGCTATATACAAGTATGTGCCAACAATTTGAAAATCGACATGAATCAAGTTTTAATCACACTTGATATGACAAGCTCGCTCGACAAGGATAATTCAAGTCAAATGACAAGTTTTCCACAAACATACATGTTATCTGGAGATATATTTACATAAACTGGAAAACTTGACGCTGTTTCGCAAGTATAAAATATTTCTATAATTATACATTAGTGACAAGATTTTTGAAGCAATATATGAAAAAGTGTAGGAAAAACAATATTTTTAATTGTCTTACAACAAAAAATGGAAATGACCAAACCCACATGTTTTGGGCTACTTAAAATTACAGTAAATGGAAACATAAAAACCACTTTTTTGGCAAAAATAATTTACTCATTAATCCAAATATATTCCATTTAGGTGAGATCGCAAAAAAAATTTCAATATTTATAAAAGCGTCGCCTCAGGAACATGTTTGGTTGTAATCAATGTAAAGACTGAACACATTGTAAAAGGGAGATGACAAAATATGCATTTATATATGCATGCATACTACTATATATATATATATATATATATATATAGACATTTGCTTAGTTACATAGCTACATTTAAAAAAAGTAAATTTGGCTAAAGATAATCACCCAGGCAACAACGCATAAAATGTCCAACAATATTTGACCAGTAGTCGTTCTTTATATGTTGACATACTTAGTCATTTCCTTCCATCTCCATTTATTTGCAATATGATGAGGCTAAGAAATTTGTTTTTATTTTGCGTACGTAGTTAAATATCATATATATGCTAGGAAATGGGCTCGCGTGACTCGGGGATTATTCAATGAGGTGGAGTCGTCGTGTCGAGCTTTGATACTATTTGTTTAGATGTCAAGGCATCTTCACAGCCCTATAACATTTGTTGTGATCCAAAGACAGTTTAGCTCCACTATCGGTTGTCGAATTGTTGCAAAGTTGGGGATATTCGCCGCCGGTCTCACTCAAATCACTCAAACGAAGTGTTTCGTTGAATATTGCGGCATGCGTGTTGGTACAACCTGCGCAAGTTTTGGAACGGTACGAAAGTCACTGTTTTCTCGTCATCTGGCGCAGATATAGTTGCACATCCCTCGTAGTTTGCCTCAGCAGTGCCTTCGTCCTGCCAAGAACATTGAAGCCATTTTCGATTGTGGCGAGATGTTCATCCTGAAAATTTTGGGGTGCAGCTGTACGAGGACTATGGCTCGAGGCAGGCACCATGGGGTGTGTGGCCGATGCTAGCAGTTAAAGAGATGTCACAGCTCAAGCGGGAAACAGTAGTCTTCCAACAGGAGATGCTTTTAGAATCAGTTTGATAGCTCTGTAATATTTATTCCTCTTTAGATAATTTAAGAATAAGTGTTATGTTTTGCTTAAATGGTTTTATGGTATTGTTCTAGGTTAAGTTCGTTTTGATAGGAGCATCTAAGGTTTAATAGGTTAAGGACACGCTTTTTAGAACCACTGAAAGGATGGCGAAAGGATAAAGCCAATCTATTTTGAGAAATGGTAGCCAACCATGCTTATGAAAAATCTTAGGGCCTAATGCAAAATATATTTCTTGTTCAGGTTTGTGCTGTTGGAGTAGATTCCAAGTTTCAAGTGCCTAGCACGAACGATATTTGAATTATGGTTGACTATGCCTTTAGCTTTGTGAATGCTGGGGTACCATGCTTATAAGAAGACTTGAGGCATAATGGTCCCTACCCTATAGTATAACTGGCGTTGGTAACAAATCTGAAAAGTACATTTGTACTTTACAATCTTCTGATCTGTACATCAATATTTCCATCAATCACGCAATATTTTCATCAATCTTCATATTTTTCCATCAATCTTACACTATTTCCATAGATCATCCAATATTTCCATCAACCATATCAATCTCGCAATATTTCCATTGATATTCCAATTTTTCTATTAATATCTATCAATTTTTCAATCTTTCCATCAATTGTTAGAACTTACCTTCAATCTTTCGATCAATATCGCAATAATTCCAAAAAAATCTCCCATTCTTTTTATCAATGTTCCAATCTTTCCATTAAACATACAACCATTACATCTATCTTCCGAAACCTACCACCAATCTTTCCATCAACCTCACAATCTTTCAATCAATATTCAAATATTTCGTTAAATCTTTCTACCAGTCGTCGAATCTTTCTATCAATATTTCCATCAATCTCACAATCTTTTCATCAATGTTCCTACTTTTCACTTAATACTTCGATAATTCTCGAAATTGTTCCATCAATCTTCCAACCTTCCCATCAATTGTGTTATCAATATCACAATAATTTCCATAAATTTTCCAATCTTTCGCTCAATGTTGCCATATTTCCATTAATACATTTTTTTATCAATCTCTCAATCTTTTCATCAATCTTCCAATCATTAAACCCCACACAGCTACATGGCAGTTGCTGTGCCAGGCATCAAATGAGCTAAAATACATTCCAAACAGATGCCACGCTGTAGCACAGTGGTTAAAGTGCTTGCCTCTCATTGAGACAAACAGTTCGATTCTTGGAGGTATCTCACTGATTTACGCAAGCGGGAGCTGCAGAGGTCTTTGACAGTGGTCGGCGGGATCTCTCGAGATACTTCTGTATCCTTTCCTGTAGTTCGTCACCGCACCTTAACCAACCCATTTCACCCTAATCAGCACCAATGATTTCACCTGTTAAGCACCATCACAATCTCTTTCAATTCAGCAATTCAATCACATATCAACCCCCGAAAATGCATTGTGATGCTCACCATGATGTTTTCAAATAAATTAATCATTACCACTAGCAATCACTACTGGAGTAACCAGAGTGCGAAAAAATATTTCCCTTGTATTTGTAAAGATTTAGCAATTTCGCATAACTCAGTTCAGTGAAATGTTTTAGAGTAAGGGAAGGAGTGAATAAAAAAAATCAGGAAATGAAGGCAAGGCCCTCTAACCAGCAGAGGGGGCACAGGACTCACCTCCCATCAAGAGCATACACACAGCATCGTCCCTACCTGCACTCTAAGAAATTATTCGAAAATTTACGACACTAGTGTATACATATAGTGAGAAAGCGCAAATGGTAAGATGTTTTCCGTACATCCATGAGAGTGTTCCTACAGTTGCTTAGGAATAAGTCAAATCTTCAGGAAAGTTACCAACTTTGTATAGTAGTGACACTAAACATTCCTATGTATGAAGTCTTGTAGGTGGTATTATTTTTATACAATGTAAAGGTTAAAAACTTCCATAAGAGTTTAGGAAGTTTACCAGAATTTTTTTCAGTGTGCAGTATGCTGGGGGGCTGGCTAAAACCTTCGCTTCGGCCCATGCCAGGTTCGATCCCCAGTGGGGATTTTCGCACGTGACGATGCCACTGGCTGGCGGGTTTTCTCAGAGAAGTCATGTTTCCCTACACCTTTTCTTCTGCAAACACTCCATACACCTCATCTCCTCACACTCATTCCTCTAGCTGGCCGGGATTTTCAGGCACGTCCTTCGAGTAGGACAGCATACTCCGCTTGGACATCAGCCTACCCTCATCGCCTCCGCAGACCCTGCCCTAGGCGGTAACTGTTTGGGAATATTTTTTTCTCGAGTCACCTTTTAGAAACGCAGAGCAAACCACCAGTTATCCAGCGGAAGAGATCGATGCTCTAGGAATATGTCGGCCGATAATCAGACCACTCAACACTTAGACAAACTAGCACATACCATCGCCTATGCACTTACATATATTTATATTAAATTAAAAATGGTTTAAGCAATTATCTTATATTGGCATATAATATGCTTATAGTTATATAATATGCATAATAATTCAAATAAGATTAATGTATTACATAAATTTATACTTAACTATAAATATATATATCCTTTTACATATTACCATATTTTTGTTATTGATATTATATACACATAGGCAACAGTGTTTGCTAGTTTTATAATTTCATGAGTCTTTGCTGGTGCGAACAGAGTATGAGGGTGATGCGTGGCGGGTACATGGGATAGGCATTGCGCTGTTTCCACACCATGGGGGAAACACCCTTGGGACAGTCCCGACATGTAAGGACACACAGGGAAGAACCGAAGCCGAATGAAAGAGGGTAAGTCCCGAGAAATAGCTGATATGCGGCCCTCGACGAAAGAATCAGGGGGTGCCCCCAACGAGAATTAATGCAGTCCCAGCTCCGAGGAATCCCCGCCTCAGCAAACGCACCCTCCCTTCACCCTAGTTGGAGAACACAAGCAGCTGACGAGACACGAAATCCTGCACAAAAACGGGTGCGGTACACAGGGGATTTCCCAATTTCTCTCTCGAGAAATTGCTGACAGCTAACTTGAATATAGCTGGACACGAGTTAAATTCAGGAGCAGCCAGGCAGGGGGTCAGTTGTTCGGAGTTGTTCAGAGATGCTACCAGCATCAGTGAGAATCAGTCAGGCAGACATATCGCACGCAGAGAGGCGGCAGTCGGGGGAGGCAGTCGAGGACGGGTTCGGATCCCAGCAGAGTCAATTATCGCCAGCCGAGACTGGAGTTGTTCGGCGGCACAGCCACGAGACGAGTGAGGCCGAGACAGGAGGCGAAGGAGACACGGAAGTAGGCAGTCGTGTAACGGGAACAGTGCCGAGAATAAGAGTAAATTCCCGGAAATCAGTGGCAGCCCCATACCGAGAGGCGCCATTCCCCGATAAGACATGGTCGTGCGTCAGATGGCGACGAGGCAAGCGTCAGTCAGTCAGTAAGTCAATAGTGACGTCACCGAAGAGAGAACCCAGGCTCAGCCGAATATTCATGTGTAAAGTTCCGATACAAACCAAGTATAAGTGCCGAGAACTTATGAGTTCATTTCCGAAAACATAGTGGCAGTTTCCGAGGCGGAGAAGTCGAGAGCGCGAGACGAGTCATGGCAGACGTCGACATAGGAGAGGGGACACGAGGTCTCCGACTAGGAACGCCAGCCGAGGTCGCAGAGAAAGCACAAGTCCCGGGAAACCAATCCCGGACTTCCGAGAGAGTCAGTCAAAGGAGCAGGAAGAGGCCAGCTGAGTACAGCATGCCAATGAGAGCCAGTCCGAGGGCCTGACAAAGGGTCACCCAACTTACCAGGCCTCAGCTACCAATGAAGACAACTCACCAAATTCAGCAGTGACAGATAAGTAGAAACGTCTCCCTTCAAACAACATTCCCCGACACATAGCATACCGCCCACCAGCCCTTCAGGCCTACGACTTGTAGGGGGGCTCAGTCTCGCCAATGTGTGTAAAAACCTGTTACCTTCAGACAAATAAAATACTGGTGTGCTAAATAACGGAGAATACGAGTATTTGTTTACCCTTAATGCAACAACCACAGGTGCCCTTAGTCTCACCAATGTAAATTAACTAAGTAACCTACTAGCCATCATCCTGTATACCTCAGGTGGCCTAGAAGCGACAAGGGTTTCCTCAGAGTGTTCCTGTGTTTGTTATTTTAAAAAATGTATAGTTCATCCATATTTTCTCGCTGAATTCAATGGGCAAAACCTTCGCGTGGACGACCGCTCCTCTATTCTGAGTGATAAGCGGACTGATTCTAAGCCGACAAATTCCTAGAGCCTCGATCTCTTCCACTGGAAAACTGGTGGGTTGCACTGCGTTTCCAACAGCTGACTTGTGGAAATGAAAATCCCCGAACAGTTCCAGCCTAGGGCAGGGTCTGCGGAGGCAATGAGGGTAGGCTGATTGATGTCCAAGCAGGGCATGCTGTCCTACCCTAGGGACATGCCTGAAACTGCCAGACAGCTAGAAGAATGGGCATGGTCATATGAAGGGAATGGACAATTGGCAAAATGCAAGAGTGAGGGAAAAGTGACTTCTCCGAGAAAACCTGCGAGCTAGTAGCATTAACACATGCGAAAATCCCCACTGGGGATCGAACCTGGCTCGGGGTCGAACCGGAGGTTTCAGCTGGCCCCCCAGTACACTGTAGGTAGGCGCGATGCGGCTCACAGTGCGGCAAAACACACATTTTCCTGAACAAAAACCCAACAATTTAATTTATAGGTATTGCTAAAACAATTCACGGCCATGAAGTACAATGTCAAGGGCATTAAATACTACAAGAAATAGCGAATTTTCTCCTTTCCTTTAGCGGTGCGAAGCCTGCAAATAAGCTGTATCATATAGATTATATATTTGCGAGTTACTGGAGTCTAAGATGTCTCGAAATCCTGTGATCATAGGTGACAAAGCGATAGAATTATCAAGTTTGGCCATCAAAGAACTGCCTACTACGATGTTCGTAACATAGCTAAACAATATAACTTTATATAATTATCGTATTTTCTTCTAAGTTTCTTGTGCAGGCCGATCTCTGCGTACATATTCGTACGTTCGCAGAACTAAAAAAAAATGTCCCACGAGGCCCCACGCTAAATGTTTTACCAATCGTACCTAAAATCCTTCCCTTACGATATATATAAAAATTACGTGCCACTTTTTGCCACCTACAGAGAAAACAGCAAATGAGTAAGTGCGCGCTTCTGCTAGACAGCAAGTCAGGGTGCATTACACTGGAGTGGCAGAAGCGGAACAGCGCTTATGGATCTCACATCCGCTCATATTTTGTCCCTTAATATAGATGTGATTAGTGCACTTAATTACCCCGTGAGAAATTTTGTTTTTATATCTAAGGGGTGATTTGAAGGAGGGAACCCAATATATGTATTGACGCGTGCCGCGTCCCTCCTCCCTTAGCTTGTTCGTCCCGCTTCACAGTGTAGCTTCGACATGCCCTCTACTGGGGGCAGTCGGCCCGAACGTAGCACCCCTCTCCCCTTTTCCAAGACTCCTACACCGGCGACATGCACCGGAGTGCAGCCACGTGGGCACCGCCAGAGTTAGGTGACCGTCACTCTCTTTCATGCTCTCAAGAGAGATCTTTTGAGGGCATGATAATCCGTGCCAACCAATACTGCCAAGAGACGTCCCCACTAAGAATACCGCCGGGGAAATTAATGCAGCGAGGGGGACTCAGTGGTTACAGTTTTCACAAAACCCCTCGTGTACCCCCTCCATTCCCTGTTTACGTCCCCGTGAGTGTGTTGTGTATGCAGTGTGAGTGTTTAAAGAATTCAGTAATTTTTTGGCTTCAATACCACATAAAAAAACTCAACATATATGCAACAGACTGAGAGAGACAGCCTCGTGGCATATTTAAATTATGTTGCGTATCAAATATATTAACAGTCAATTACTTTTTATGGTCAATTTGCTCACCCAAATTAATAATGAAAAGTGTTCTTGTATTTTAGTGGTGTGTAAGGGTTTCGTATGTATTTGTTTTCCAAGTTCATGTGCCAGTAAATCTTTTGTGATACACTTGGCGCGCTTTCGAGAAGGTGTCCCTAGTGGGCCTGCCATGCTTGGCCAGTTGGTTCTGCATACGCTGAGAGAGCGGATGCTCGCTGCACGCCCCCAGGCTCTTTATCATCTTGTACCAGTCTTTAGTGTAACAATAGTTATTTATATTATTCGGGAACTTTGTTGACTTCACTTCTTTGCTTAGCCCGGGAGCAGTGCCGTTCTCAGCCCCACCAGCTCGAAACGCACCGGGGATTTAGTTCACTTAATTGTTTTTCATCGGCCACGTACCTCTTTGTCAGTGTCGGCTGCCAGCACTCCTTAATGCTGGAATCGTGTAAGTGCCTCGTATGAGAAAATAAATAATGAGTTAAAACAGTGCAAGTGATCTCTTGTTTTTATTTTAATATCGATCGCCTAATAGCTGTGTAACATAACTTTGGGTCTTCTACCCACTGGTCACCGCACTCCTAATCACGTCTTTATGGTGATTTTGGCATGTGAGATGGTCACCTAACAGTCTCATGTGATAATTAGAGGCGTATGATGGGGCCTACACCCTCGTAGGTAGGCATAGGCAGGACTTAACAACTTTACCGACGATGTCACCTCGTCTTGAGGGATGACCTAAGGAGAAGCCATGTGGGCGATCGGCGCATCTCTGGATGAGTATCTCATGCTCTGGCGCCCTTTTCCATTCTTGTAAGTACCATAACCCCTGTACCGCAAAACTAACCTCACTTCTCCTCACTCCTGAGTCCACGACAACCTGTCAGCTAAACAAAAAGTGACTGGGTAAGTGTATTAGAGGATAGTAATTTACTTATGACACGTGTCATGCCTCTTCAAATATACAGTAAGGTTGTAAACTCTGGAAAGAAAGTAATCATTCGGCAGAATCCGCGACCATTTTCAACTAGATTTTGTCACCCACTTAAATTGGAATTTCAGAATGCGACCAGAGAAGCTATTAAAAAAGAGTACCAATACATTGACATGCAAATAAAATTACTTCCTCCATCTGAAATTTTGTTATCAGGACAATAAGAGTTATCCTTCACACACCAAATGATGATGACTATGATTGACAGTAAAGTGAGTTGAGCAGAAACAGGGACGGCATCGAGTCAATGCTGCAATTTGTGTGAAGCGCTCCAGAAGATAATGAATTATATGGATAACATGGAGGAGAGACCAGTTAATGAGTAAACTCTGGACAATGGGCTATTAACACTTCATGCTTACATTCAATTTCTCGAGTGGTTGCTCCTAAGTTACATATTAGAGATACGGTCATGGCATGTGAAGCAAGAATTTAGAAGTGAGGACGAGGAGTAGAAGAGAGCTGCGAAGTCTGGTTTACGAATAGTAAAGGGCCTGCTTATTGATACTGTCAAACAAGGTCAAACCACAACAAATGATGGAAATACAGCCTGTAATTCTTTCAATGATCCTGCATGTTCGGCATAGATCACTGGGCCTTCTGATGTCCTGATAAAGCAGTGTGATATAGTATTACGCACCTTACTCTGTGGATATGCTATCAACACACAATATTTTCCACAATACGCCCTTGATACGGCTCTATGTCTGTGAGTTCTCGAGGTATCCGATGCCTCCTGTAGTGCACAAAACTCGAATTCATTGTTCACATGTTATTGAAGTCGCTTTGCTTAGGAAAGGAATGGTAAGTGAAGAGGCCCAGGAAGCACAGAACAAAGATTGTCTCAGGTTTCGAGAGAGAAGATGTCGCAAGTCAAGCAGAGAGGCGACTAACAGAGATCTAATAAATATAAAGTTATCTTCTTATCCTGTAATTTCCTCTATTAGGACACTGGCACCGAGAAAAGACAGGAAAATAAACCCAGAAATAATGCCTACTAGAAGTTCGTGGCTTGTGTTTTTGAGATGAAGGTGGTGGTGGCGACAGAAGTATTATTGCATTTGACTCTTATATTAAAATATTGTCTTTATTATTTTTTGCTGAATTCCTGGAGTTTTGAGTGTGTAAAAAATGCTTAATTTTTACATCTTGATGTTCCGAAATGCATAGTTTTATGCATAATATTTGTTTCGTATACTTAAATGATCGCTGTATTAGCGATAACAATAGGAAAAACTGCGCCACACAATATCAGAAGATTTTTCCAGGAAAATGGGTGCTTTGAACAACTGTGCAGTGTGTAGGCTCGTGATGGGAGGCAAGCCCTAGGGCCCACCTGCTGATTCGAGGGCGTTGCCTTCATTTCCTGCTTTTTTTCATTCACTCTTCTCTCCCCCCCCCCTTCTTAGAACGATTATTTCATTAAACTGAATTATGCGAAAGTGCTGAATTATTACAAAATACAGGATAAATTTTTTTGTTTTGCTCTTTGGTTACTCTAAGAGTAATTGATGGTGGTAGCGATCGATTTCTGGAAAATATCGTGGTATCAAAATACATTGTCGGGGGTGAGTATGTGATTGGATTGCTGAATTGAAAGAAATTAATGGCACTTAACAGCTGGAATCGTTGGTTATGTATGGGGTGAAGTGAGTCGATTAAGATGCGGCGATGAAATGCAGGAAGGGATACAGAAGTATCTCGAGAGAACCCACCGACTACAGTCAACGACCACCACAGCTCCTTCATGCGAAAATCAGGGCGACACCTTAAATAATCTAACTCTGTTTGTTTTGATGAGATGGAAGCATTCTAACCATTTCTCTACAGCTACATCTGTTTGGAATATATTTTGGCACATTAGATGACTGGGACAGCATTTTCTTGGTAGCTGTGTGGGGTGGAAAGATTGGAAGATTGATTGAAAGACTGCGAAATGTATCGAAAGATTGTTGGAAAGACTGACAGACAGATTGGATGCAATATTGATGAAAAGATTGTAAGAATGACCAAAATATTGATGGAAAGATGGACGATATATGAAAATATTGTGATATCGATTGAAAAATTAATGGAAAGATTGGGAAATTCATAGAAATATTGCGAGATTAATAAGAATGTTGCGAGTTTGGTCGAAAGATTGCGAGATTCACCGAAAGACTGCGAGACCGATCTAAAGATTGATGGAAATAGTGTGAGATGAATGGACAAATGGATGGAAAGATTAATGTAAATGTTTTATTAGTACTTTCAAAATTGTTGCATTCCTTATAGTCGGTTCACGACTGGAAGAAACTTTTGAAAATCAACATTTGAAAAAACACCCTAGCCGTTAGCTACATGCATATAAAATTACAAACAGCGGCGAGCGCGGATACAGTTATGCCGTTAGGTTGCCAGCACAAAGAGAGGAAATAGTTCTAAAGTTTTAACGTAATTATTAATTTATCGCTTACAAATGGATTTCGAAAAGACTTGTATCTTATTATGCCAATTATTAATGAAGTGATGCTAACGTACTTTGATTTCAATGTTTCTTGCATACTCACAAGATCACGCTCAAGGTGAAAGTAGAGCGGCCATTTGTTTACAAACCTTCGTTCCGTGTGTTGTTGGCGAGATGTGGCCGACACACGTGCCAGAGAATTGATGCGATTATCTTGTTTAACCAATAATAATTCATTTACTGGCTTAATTTTTTTTTTACTAATATCCTCTCTTTATTATTTCTCGTTGTGCCGATTTCTTTCGTTTCTGATACCTGTATAAGAGATTACTCGTAGTGCGTTCTCACGTGTTTAATATTTTTTAAATTTATTTCAGGTTTGCTTAAAATTTTATTTATTGTATTTTACGTTATATGTTGCGGTAGTTTTTGTGTGCAGTCATGAGTTCTAGCAAGGTGAATAAAAGATAAGTCACCAACGCCAACAGGACATCATTAACCTCACCGAATCGTTGTATTCCCTAATTAGGCGAGGGGAAATGAAACCCTGCAACGTCGCGGAAAGAGCGGCAGAAATGTTGAAACGCTTCAGATCCACAGTTCTAAGGTATGTTAAAATATATGTAGTATTAACCATTGCGTTTGCAAGTTGTGTGTGCTAAGGTCAATTATGTTGGCCTACGAAATGTGTTTACAAGAACATAAAGAAAATTTGTTAATAACTTGATAACATCGTCGAACGTTGTCTACGTGTCTTTTTAACGTTTTATTTGGGTAATTATTAAGTTTAGGGGGCTTTTCTGTAAAAAAAAAAACAATAATTTCACGGAAAATGGTATATTTCCACTCCACTAATGATGCAGAACACGAATATACGACGGGCATTAACGTCCGACTAATTTCGTAACATGTGCCCACCTAACCTAACAGAACCTATCCCCACGATGGGTGAATCACTATTTTACATTTTTAAACTAACCTAGGATTGTTGGGTTTTACACTAACCTAGGATTGTAGGGTTATATAGACTCAAATGTGAGTGTATGAATCACCTAACCAAAAGGTGGTATTACAATGTGTAATTAAAAATAAAAACTACTTTGTGTTGGAATTTGTGTACCCCTGCGAGGGATTCTTCATAAACAACCCAATATATACAGTGGAAATTTATTATAAAGACAACTGACAATGGTAAGGAAAATTGCCTCTATAGTGAGTTTGTTATAGTCAATTAATTTTATATAGGTTATGGAGAGATGGTGCATTTTAAGATTCTGAAGAAGGAGCTTGTTTTGTATTTATAAGTTACATTGCGGCATTAATTGCCATTGTTATACGTCACTAAATAGATTACAGTCGATATAACTGGAACTTCCCCTACTATTAAACATATCTGTATCACTTCACTAAACATGAGAGGACATCGTAATCGATGAAATCGCAGTCATAATCTTTTAAGAAAACAATTGTGTATTAATGCATTTCCCCAACACCACTGTTCTACAGCCATTGTCTTTTAGTTATTGTAAATTATCAGTGTCATATTTTTCACTTTCAGTGCTACATAGCCAACCTAATTTGCATAATTTAAAAAGGACCATAATTCAGTTACTGGGTCAACTACAGTTACTGATACCAAAAACATACAAGGGTTTGTTTACAAATGATGTGTGACAATGTGATATGCTCTGCCGTGTGTTAGTTTAGGTTAGTTTAATAGGTGGCAGGTATTGGTTACTATATAACCCTACAATCCTAGGTTAGTTAAAAAATGTAAAATAGTGATTCACTCATCGTGGGGTTAGGTTCTGTTAGGTTAGGTGGGCACATATTACGAAATTAGTCGGACGTTAATGCCCCTCGTATATTCGTGTTCTGCATCATTAGCAGAGTGGAAATATAAGATTTTCAATGAATTATTTTTATTTTTACAGGAAACCCTATAAACTTAATAATTACCAAAATAAAACGTTAAAAATACACGTAGACAACGTTCGACGACGTTATCAAGTTATTAACAAATTTTCTTTATGTTCTTGTAAACACATTTCGTGGGCCAACGTAATTGATCTTAACACACACAACTTGCAAACGCAATGGTTAATACTACAGATATTTTAACATACCTTAGCACTGTAGATTTGGAGAGTTTCAACATTTCTGCCACTCTTTCCGCGACGTTGCAGGGTTTCATTTCCCCTCGCCTAATTAGTGAATACAACGATTCGGTGAGGTTAATGATGTCCTGTTGGCGTTGGTGACTTCTCTTTTATTCACCTTGCTAGAACTCATGACTGCACACAAAAACTACCGCAACATACAACGTAAAATACAGTAAATAAAATTTTAAGCAAACCTGAAATAAATTTGAAAAATATTAAACACGTTAGAACGCACTATGAGTAATCTCTTATACAGATTTCAAAAGCAAAAGGAATCTGTACGAGAAGGTTAGCACAAATTAAAGTCATACGTTATGAAAAATCAAATAATAAAGAGCTGATATTAGTATAAAAAAACCGATAAATGAAATATTAGGTTAAACAAGAATCGCACAAATTCTCTACAGTACGGCCATCCGGGGGCTTATGAGAGATTGGCGTTGCCATGTTAATGTTGTTGGATGGACTCCTTGAATGTTGACACATTTCATTGCAAAGTATTGTGTCTATAATATGTAATCAAAGTGAAAGTTTTTCTCCCCCACCCAATCCCCCAGTCAAAATCAAACCTATATATACACACACACACACACACACAGAGAGAGAGAGAGAGAGAGAGAGAGAGAGACGCACACGAAACATCTCATTTTTAATACTCACATTTTGGGTTTATATAATGAAATGTTTTTCACTTGCATCACATATTCTTTTGTGTGAAACCCTCAAGATTAAAAACTTTACGCTTTTGCAATATCCATTAATAAAATATACATTACTTTTATGATGGGTACGTGCATGTACGAACACATGTACACACACACAGTGGAATGTAAACATTGCATGTAAACATTGCCATGTGACTGCCACATGGCAATGTTTGTTTACCCTTTGGCAGAAGGATACGAAATGGGCTTGAAAGTAGATCTTTAGCATGGCTTCAAGAAAGTCTCTTCCAGTCATGAACTGACTATAGCATCGTAGATATCCAGTTTATTTTGGAGCACTGCCTTGAAAAATTCACTGATTTTTTTTATTTTACTTAGATTTCGCGGAAGTTCGTAACTCACTATACTGTCTTAAACTTACCAGCTCAGAGAGATATGAAAATTAGGTCGTGTATATAGCTATTTTGAGCACATCATCCTAATTATATTTTCTCTAACTTCTGTCTAGTTTTCTAGTTCATAAAACCAAACAGCAAATAACTGAGGCAGTTTGTAACATAAAATAAAACATTTCTTCTAACTTAATGATCAGTGCTTATATAATACGTATTCAAATACCCTTCGAAATTACAAGATAGAACACAATAATTTAATAAGATATAATTATTAACAATATCACTTGTATTCATACAAAACAAAAATCTACAATTTTCATTAATATCAATGGATGAAAATCCGTGTGTTGTGGACTGATGTGAAGTAACATGTTAAACGACGTGTTATCGGAGAATAATTCTGAGATGATACCAATTTTTTTCAATAGAATTGTCAGCTAAATAAGAGGAATATACGCCTTCAACAATATGGACATGTGGATTAACTCCAAACTGTGAGTAATATGAAAAAACATCTAGTGTGCAGTTCAGTGTGTTATGATGTCACTATGGTTTTGTTAGGTGAACATAATCTAGTATGTTTTGCCACTGATATGCCAGTATTTGTTATGTGCAACTTTGTCAAGTTGATAACATCTCCTTTCTCTCTTGTCGGCGTAGTATAAAACACGTCTTCAGTGCCTATTATCGAACTACAGCCCCCTAGAGTATTAACAGTCTGTTACATAGCATTACCCAAATACTTTCTTGGGCAAAACAGCTTCTTAAACTCACATTTACCTGTCAGAGTTTACATCAAAACTCGGTGCAGCTGATGGATTATTGTGAAAATAGTAAACAAAACAACTCCTTGACATATACACAATGAAACATATCTTGACACTTGTAAATACACAAAAAAACACAAGATAAAGTACACTCAAAACATAATACAATGACATAAGACACTTCAGCAA
Organism: Clitarchus hookeri; assembly: GCA_002778355.1. Taxonomy (NCBI): domain Eukaryota; kingdom Metazoa; phylum Arthropoda; class Insecta; order Phasmatodea; family Phasmatidae; genus Clitarchus; species Clitarchus hookeri. The sequence goes on from NQII01002561.1 coordinate 152,871, forward strand.
AAAAATAACACAAGAACACTAGGTTGTATTATTATAATAGCTCAAGGCTTCTCACATTGATAGGACATTACTACAGCTAATTAAGCATCCCGCAGACAATCGATGAGCTTGAAATAACACCTGGACAAGCCATCAACAAGTACCATACGATCGTAATACTTTGACTTCATATTTAGCCTTTGCTGGGCTTCCGATAAGGCTTCAATTGCATATTATTATACTTACCCACTGAAGTTCCTTCTAGAATAGACAACTAGTAACAATTATTGTGTGTTACACCTGTAACACGATATGGACATTTAAAAACAAAATATAATTTTATAGTGACATTTTCTCTAAATGAACTGATTGGATTAGTTATGGGTATAAATAGGCGAACTTGTATCACTTGCTAGTCTTGTGTTGCTTCTTGCGACTTTCAGCTGCAGTATACAGGCGTTTCTTTTCTAATATTCCACTTCCTTGTGAATTTTCTATGATCTTCTGGCGTTCAGAACATCTGGTGGGAAAATACTCGAGTGTTTACCCTGTGAAATTATTCTCCAATGTGGATGCATTTTCCACTGTAATACTTTTCTATCTGGGTCAGCTTTTCCACCTAGGTCAGGAGGGAATATACTAGTCTTGCCAGGCAATGGAATAAATGATGTCACCTTGTACCAAATGCCAATCCATTCGACACAAATCTGGGTACAAATTCCATGTTTCCACAGCTGGAAATATTCTGTACTCACTCGCAGGGAAGGGGTATTAACAGTTTGTGCATTGTGCTTGCGCTTTGCAAAATTTTGTGTACTATGGTAGCTTCTTGTGAGGGTAGCTACGGGCATTACATTATCAAGATGTACAGTCATCACTGTCTGAGCTTGACAGCTACTTGGAGAATGTGTACAAGAGTACTTAGCAGATGGTAAAGATGGTTTGTTCAGACTCATATCATTGCTGTCTGGCAATACAAACGCTGTAACAATAACAAGTACAACTGTGTTTTCCTTGAGAAGCAAGTCGATAGCTTCCTATGGTTTGCCGGTAACACAGATTTGTGGTGTAACAAGATAGTCTTGCGTGTTTTGAAGCTCCTCTTGTAAGGCAAGTTGACTGAAAGTGTCTTCTGTTTGTAATTCAGAAATATGAGTGTCTGGTGAATCCAGTTTGCTAGGTGTGATTTGTTCGCCATGAACCTTTACATTTATTACAGTGTTATGTGTGGTATCAAAATCTGTATGTTATATGTGCATGTTAACAGCCACTTCATTTTTCAGCTCACTTAATTTACTTTTCAAATAATGTGTATCGGATTTATTGTCAAATTTTTGTGTTTCAAACTTATGTTCTATTTATGCACTTAATTAAATTTTCAAGTGACACATAACAATATAATTTTATTTCTGAAAGGATTGTAATCATTGAATAAGTGATTCCAATGCAATAGGGTTAATGTTACTAGTATGTGTGTTAGGTGATGTATTTGGGATTTCACTCATAACCATATTTCCTGCGGTATTTTTGGAAATGAAATTATTTACAAACGTTTCAGTGGAATATGTGTTCTCAATTACATCTGTGCTCATTTCTTCAAGGTATGAGAGGGTACCAGGCACGCTAACAGTAACAAAATTATCGTACACCATGTTGTCGTTAACTTTAGCTCCGTTAGCCTCCCACAGGGAACTACGTAAAAATTATGGCTCTCGTTCAGGCACGTTGCTCATTCCCAATCAAATTAAAGTTTGGACTTTTTAGGTCCCACATTGGGCCCCCACTCTGTATGATTATTTTATATAGAGTGTTATGTTTATTGTAAAAAGTTTTTATTTCTGTTTTAATTGTACGTGACCTTAAATAGTATGATTGAATGGAGTATGTGTGTACATGGAGGATCGTACATAAAAAACAAAAAAAAAACTTTTCTGGGCTGTTACTTGGCAACAAAAAACAATTATATTAAGCACAAGAGACAAATTAACGTAGCGCGAGACAAACATACTCTTTTTATCAGACATAACAAATTTAACACAAATCTTAAACGTTCAAAAATTAACTAAAATTGATTTTACCTATTGTTTCCTGTTGTAGAACGATACTATAACAGAACTTTTATAGAAACAGAACAACTCTTACTCTTTTCAATTGAGATAAAAAATTCTCAAATTCTACAAAAATTTAACTTTGGTACTGAATTAGTTTGAAATAGATGATAATACTGTGTCTTGAAAAACTCTGGACTAATTAGTATATGAAATGAGTGAACACTTAAAATTAACAGAACACTATCCAAATTAATAATTTGAAGTATTTAAATGATTATAGATGCGATTAAATTAACAAATATCACAGGATATATACAACTTAATCGTACTCTTTGAGTTAGCAAGACTCAAAGATAGAATTACGTTAACGTGAATAAGATCAGTGAAATTAAATTTTTTGATTTGAAAGTTCATTCTTTAAAACTGTGCACTGATACAGCTTATGTGATTAAATCAGTTCCTTTCAATGAACTCAACATTGGAATTGCGCTGACTAAAATAGTGTGAAAGCAAAAGTTCTCTCCTCAGTACCTCTGGAACATTCTGTATCCAAATTTATTTAATCAGATTTCTTTAAATTTTATAAGCAGTTAAAAAAGAAATTACATATTAAAACACACAGGGTATTTTATACCTCGGAATCAGACTTGAAAGTTAAGTATTGCTCTTCAGCAGCCTCAGCATCGATGGCGTCGTAAGCTTATTATTTGACACCAGTCCGAAGGTATAGGAAACTCAAAATTTAAGTACTGGCGCTTTGTAGGCATCTTTTTCCTGCGCAAATTTACAGTACTGACGATGTCTGTCCTCCATCGTCCCCTATGTTAGGATGTGCGGTCAAACAGAAAATTTTAGTAAAATATGTAGGTACTAATCCTATATGACTGACCGCTGCTGAGAATTGAGAGAGAGAAAGAGAGAGAGATAGATAGAGAGAAAGAGAAAGAGAGAGATAGATAGAGAGAGTGAATGAGTTACAGGGGCTACAAAAGTAAAAGCATATCCTGTGCAAAACTCTTCTAATTAGTAGTTTCCTGATAAGGAAAGCTTATTTATAAAATTAACACAGGTGATCTCTTAGCTATTAAACTTATCAGTATACACATGTTATATCCAGACAAAGAGAAATGAATCAAACTGAAAATACAATAAATACATACTTCTGTGACATTAAAGCATTCAGTAAATTGAAAACTTAAAACAAAATTATGGGCAGATAATTACAAGAAATTATGACACAAATCAAACTAGCATTCAGAATTTAAACACACTGTAAAATTTTAATCTGACAGCTCTTAACATTGCAATGAAAATTATAAAATTGGCCAATATAAGTGTCAAAATAGGTGGAAACTAATGACCATTCCTGTACTAGTACAATGTTATTGTATAAATGTTTAAAGAGATCAAAAATGGACAATTAATACATTATATTGAATTTTTATAAATTTTTATTATATTACAAATTATTTTATAATTTTTTTATATTTTTCGTTGAGTCGATTGATAAAACGATAATGTTATGTTTTTTGAGATTTTAGTTATTTTTGATATATTGTTTTTAATATCTGAGTTTAAATCCCTTAAACATATGTCAATAGTGTGGTTGCCACTAAATACATCTAACGCACCCCCATCATGTTCAAAGGAGATGTTGCCACCTTTATTTCTGCAAAAAATGTATGTTACAAGACAAAATTCCCCATTTTTGACTACAGATTATAAATTGCCGGCAAAGTTAGCAACATAAATGTTTTTTTTGCGAAAATTGTCCAACTCGCACCCTTTTCGAGTAACCAGATATCGTATATGGTCTATCGTATTCATATCTTATGCAGCGTTCACTAAAGTATCTACACGACTTTGTCTCGACAGTTGTACGATGGAAGTGTGTCGTGAAGTATCAGGCAGAAAGCAAATGTGCGAGGAGGAATATTTCAATGCATACCGAATTCGATCCTTCGATCATACTCGAACTGGCACGCTCGTCCTATTTACTTACATACATCGAACACCATGAGCTGGGCGAAACTCTTGAAAGTACTCGTATTTGGGCTCAGTTTCGCGGATTTGGTGCGTCAAAAATATGCATTTTGGAATTGAGCATATATTTGATATGCCAGCAGGTACCGACCATTTCCAAAGTCCATGTTCATGTCTATGTACATATAGCTTTCACTATTAAAATATATTTTCACATTTACTATTGGACATGTGTCGAACTGCGAATGGCTCACTCTCACATTGTGCCATCTTCCGGTCTGTAGTCCAACAATGGTTTACCTCGGTTTCTCCATGGCAAAACTGTACTTCACCATTTAGGTGGCTTGCATGCAGTCCGGGGCAGGCCTCAAGACTCCACGACCTGAAAGCCACATCGGTGTTTTTGCCATCTCCCACATTCTTCAGCATCTTGATACCTTCGGTAGTACTCAGTTGAACATGAGGCAGCATCCATTCGATACACTGTAGCTTCAGTTCCACTGTCTTCAAGTTTTCTCCCGTACCCACGATGACATCTACGTGCGTGTTGGCAAGGAGCAGTACCAGATTCTGCTTCGAATTGATGATAATTCGTTTGTAGTCTTCGGCGAATACCAGAAACACCGCTAGAGGAATGTCGACCTCGAATTTCCATCCGGGATAAACAGGAAGACCGTAGTCATCTACTATCCCCCAGCCTACCATCTTGGCAGCAGACAGCTCGTTCGGGTTGAGCGAAATATAGTTTTATTTATCGTGGTCGTTATCCTGACATATCTAGTCTGGTCCACATCCACACTGTTGAGTAAATATGTGATGCGGTCGATAAGGTGGAGAATACCATTGTTCGTTATTTTCGTCGATGCTGGGTTGAATCAATTTTATTTCGTCAGGAATGACTGACAAGGAAGAGTGCAGATATCTTGGTGTTTGACTGGTATCCGAACTTCCGATGGTAACGTGTATGGTCCTATCAGGAATGGTTGGTTTGCGTGAAGTTTCACTTTCTGTCACTTGCTGTCTTCAAACACGACTGGCTAGTCGACATTTATGTTATTTTCCATGGCGATCAACCACCATGGTTTCGATTAAGTATGCGAATTCCCACAACTGCTGTACTAGTCTGCACGTCTTTCATGGTTAACATAAATTACCATGTTCGTACCAGGGCTGGCTGTCGTGTCCAGGTTGATTACGGCATATTCATATAATTTAGGTTTACGGGGCAAAGCATATCGCATAAACACTCCGCGAAAATTAGGTATCTTCAAATTGCGCGCGAACAGTTCCAAATCCATGTTCGTGAGTGGCAGTTTCAGTAGAGATTTCAGTATCACCTCTTCCTGCTGCGGCATATCTTTTACACTTATGCCTCCTACTGGATATTGCCTTAGGTAGAGGCATTGACCGTTTTTTACCCATGATGATAGCTTCCATATTTGCATTGTGCCTTTGGGTCTCGTACAAATGCTTCCATTCGTGCTATGCTGTGTTACTTTTCGTTTCACTCGCTTCTTCCTCTTGAAATTTGCACCCATGCTCATCTTCACCTTGGCCTTCATCACAATGTAAATGCTCCATGCAGCAATTTTCTCTCCGAGCCCAGCATCTGACGATTTTTCCGGCAGTAAGCAACATCTTGTTCCTTGCATGCCTCGTCCATTGCATTGATACCTGTGTCGCTGTGTGCCAGCCTCTTAGCTATCTAATGGCTGACATCACACTATTCCGAATTCTTCTTGTCTTAGAGTTTGGCCTACTGTGCTGGTCAGTCTTTTCTTTTCATCCCGAAATTGCTTCATTCTTTCTCTGTGGTTCTTTCTTCTTTCATCTGGCCTCGTTTTCTTGGTCTCCTTAATTTGTTTTTCCTGGAACCCTTTATTTCGTCAACCTTCCTTCTAAACGCCTACTTTTTCCAGATCTCTATAGAATCGACTCCAACTTTTTTCGTGTCTTGTATCATTTATTACATCCTCAATGGAAGGTTAGGTAATTTGGTGATGTAATTTAAGATTTTCTTTGTCAATCTACGGTCACTCATGCTAAATAGGCGCCCATAAAATTTTAGTCTAGTCTTCTCTTGTGTATTGTGTCTGTAATCTTCTCCGCCATTTTGTAAATATCTTCGTGTTTCCTCTTCCTCTATGTACCATATTTTTTTCCGGTCCAAGGATCTTCCTTAAGATTTTCCTCTCTTTCTTCTCTAGTACTTATATTTTCCCTTTCTTCTTGAGTATCAGGCATTCTGAACTCTAAAGCCCTTCCGGCCTTGCCCTTCCGGCCTTATAACTGTGATGTAGTGTCTAATTTGTGCACTGTAAAAGATCGCTCTCTTGTTATACCTATTCTGTACTAATCTATATGCTAGTTCCATCTTTCTGGCTCGATCTTTGGTTGCTTCTTTATAAAGGCCATTCGGTTGGATCCATTCACCAAGTCACTTAAATTTATTTGTTTTCTTGAGTTTTCCATACCTTGTATTCTGATGTGTTTCCCTACCTTGTTTCCATTCCATTTATTCTGTATTTTCGTAGTAGATCTTGTGTCCTGTTTTCTCTGCGATCTCGTGCAGTTTTTCAAGCATTTTATATGCTTTTTATGTATCGTTTGCTAACAATGCCAAACCATCAGCGAATGGTAAGCACTCAATTTTCGATCCCTGCTTCTTTGAACCTAAACATATCCCTTCCTCTCTTGTGGCTTTCTTCCAGGTTGTCATTATTTTTTCTAGAACGATGTTAAACAAAATTGGTGACAGTCCATGTCCCTGTATAACCCCTGTTTTACTTTTAAAGGGCTCTAAAAATTCTCTAAGAAATTTATCTTTGGAAACAGTTTCCGTTGGTGTTTACTTGATAATTGCTCTCGTTTTTTCATCTAATGTGAATTATTTTATAACATTGAAGAGCATTTGCTGGTCAATAAAATCATAAGCTTTATTGAAATCAACTAACACAGCTTCAGTTTTTCTACATCTTGCAAATGTTATCTAAATATGCTTTTCAGACTTAAGATCTGTTCCACACAGGAACTTCTCTTTATATTTGAAATTATAACAAATTGACAGTAAACTTAGATCTTTTAAATACATGCAAAAATATTTGGTCAATTAAATACATACCTCAACCTTTTCAGAGCTATACTTGCATCATTTCTCCTTCCCTTGGCAAGAAGATGGGCTGGCGACTCTGGAGGATAGGTCATGGCCACAGAAGCAATTATTGTGAAGATTTCAATAATTGCAGCAATAGTCTGCCATCCCAAAAATTGCCCGAGAATGTAAACTAAGCAAATTGCAAATGACATTATCACTGGGCTTATGGATAACAGTTGGCCTCGTGTTTTGTCCTCTGAAACTGCGAACATAAACAAGCAAAATCAATATAGTACAATGTGTTCTCTAGAAATGAACAATTTTATTCTAAAGAGAGTTAGCTAAATTGTGTAACTTAAGTTATCTGCTCTAATACACAGATTGGTTTGAGACTTTTGGAAGTAACAAATTAAGCTGGTAGTTACAAGGAACCTTCAATACAGATAGCTCGTATGTTTGCAAAATATCATAGAAAGCCGTAGATTTCAGTTTGTGCAACCTGTGCTATTGTCCAGCTGCAATTACATGGCAACTCGATGATTGGCTGGTTGATATTTGCACATGTCTTAATGGTTTAATACGATTGGTTCAATGTCAACATGATGACATAGGGCTTGCAAATGTGTATATTATAAGCATTTGAGGGGGGGGTGGCCAGCTAAGAGTCTTAGTTTGACAGCAGCTAATGTGAGAAAGATGGATCGTCTCAGCTAGCTTTTACACCAGGTAAACCATAGCCAGTTACGTTAAAGTGGTGTGGATATTGCCCACCGATGGTTTCTCACCATCGATTTATTCTTTGAGCGAGATGTCTTCTGTTTTACCAATGCCATCGACTTCTTCAGCTGAGGTGCCTACATCACTATCAGCAACTACTTCCACCTGTGTAGTACCGTAGCTTAAAATTGGTATGGTACCATCGACTTCTTCAGCCGTGACACCTACATCACTACCAGCATCTACTGCCACTAGTGCAGCACGATCATCTACAGATGGTAGAGTACTATCGACTTATTTGACTGTGACCCCTGCACAATTGTCACTGGAGCCGTCTAGCTTTTCGGCTGCGGTACAAAGAACACCATTGCCAGTATAACCTGATTTTTTAGCTCCATCGCATACATCTCCAATAAGTCCATCTGAGACTTTGTCTCAACCACTAAGTCGACATCAGTGTCACTTTTGTGGTAAAACAACTACTTTCGGCTACAGTGTACGGCGCCATGAAACATTTCATTTTGCCAAGAATCCCTGTCGCATGTCATATTTGTGTGGCAGCTGCGATAAACAGTTCATCGATACCGACATTTTACTTAGACATGTTAAGATCTGTAAAGGTAAACTTAATTTCTCATTAGTACCTCAATACCAGGTTATCTGTAAGCAGGTCTCTTGTGACTTCGGGACATGGCCTCAAACATACAGTTACCTACGTAACTTGTCCTGCACATTGTGTCGGCGTAATAAATGACATGAAATTTTCTCATAATGACAACACGAGTGTGAATAACGGGATGCCTAAAAACTGTAACCTACAACAATAATACATAAATAAAAGAAAATTGTAATTTTTGTCGAGGGCATGAGCGACTGGTTTTGTAGGTTATAAAATTTATTTAATAAACAATGCATGTGAATAAAAAGTCTGTTTTATTTCATTTTTACGTAATTTGCTAGAATAAAATTAAAACTTTAAAGTTATAGCATTAAAACAAACTTAATTAAAACGTATTCTATAAAGTACCTTTGTACTGTATGTACAAATATAGAATTGAATGAAAAAATTAATTTTTAAAATTGGAGAACTTAAATATTTTTTTATAAATAATATACATTTAGTAAATAATGCAGTTATCGAAGTCCTGTTTAATGCATGTAGGTATACCGATGATTGAAAAATAACTTTTCAAATTGGATGAAATTTAGAGGTTTTCGAAAAGGAGTTGTTGTAAAACAAATATGAGTTCCGACAACTCACCTGATGGCAAAATCGATAGAATGTGCATATACCGACAGCTTGACTAGCAGCTAGAAGTCGGTCACAAGTTTTCTCAACTCGTCTGGGAGGGCTCTTCCTGATCTAATCATATTGTACCTTGTTTATGAATTAAAGTTAAGATTTTTCCCCGTGGTTTGTTACAAAATTGACTTTGGTGTGAGGGGTTGTACATGAAAAAATACAGTTTTACTGAATGGTGTTATTTTCTTACTGCAGCTAGCTAGCATGAAGTCAGCTGGAAGGACAGTGCGCTGTAGATAGTTTGTGAGCGGGTCTCTGGTAGCCGTCGTTAGCTTGTTTTACATGAGATGGGAGTCCAACGTGCAGAAACTTTATTGTTATCCGACACCATGCAGGTGCTGACCTGTAAAAAAGCTTATGCTGCTCATACCAAGTGTGCTGACTTCGTGGTTATTCGACGCCATTTAGGTGCAGTCTTTTACTTTGTGAAGGCACTTTATCAACCTCAATGGCCTGCCAGTGCATCCTAGATTGTTTTCGTTTTTATTTAAATTTTTTTATACATTTTTAGGATTTTTATGGAAATTTTGGATTCAAGGTTAAGGGTCATGGGTCGTAGGGTAAATTGTCATATGATCATAAGGTGAAGAGACAAAGGTAATGAGGTCATGAGATCAAGGTTCATGGAGTCAAAGGTCATAGGGTATTAGGTCAAGTGGCATTAGGTCAAGGATGGTGAGGTCAATGGTCGTCGGGTCAAGTGTCAGGATGTCAAGTGTCATGCAATCAAATGTAATGACGTCAAAGGTCATGGGGTCAAGAGTCATGAGGTCAAGTGTCATGAGGTCAAGTTTAATGTGGTCAAGGGTCATGGGCAAGCATTATGAGGTCAAATTCGTGAGGTCAATGGTCGTGGGGTCAAGGATCATTAAGTCAAGTGTCATGAAGACAAGTGTCTTTAGATTAAGTGTCATTAGGTCAGGTGTCATGATGTCAAGTGTAATGAGGTCAAGTGTCGTGGGTTCAAGGGTCGTGGGTTCAAGGGTCGTGGGTTCAAGGGTCGTGGGTTCAAGGGTCGTGGGTTCAAGGGTCGTGGGTTCAAGGGTCGTGGGTTCAAGGGTCGTGGGTTCAAGGGTCGTGGGTTCAAGGGTCGTGGGTTCAAGGGTCGTGGGTTCAAGGGTCGTGGGTTCAAGGGTCGTGGGTTCAAGGGTCGTGGGTTCAAGGGTCGTGGGTTCAAGGGTCGTGGGTTCAAGGGTCGTGGGTTCAAGGGTCGTGGGTTCAAGGGTCGTGGGTTCAAGGGTCGTGGGTTCAAGGGTCGTGGGTTCAAGGGTCGTGGGTTCAAGGGTCGTGGGTTCAAGGGTCGTGGGTTCAAGGGTCGTGGGTTCAAGGGTCGTGGGTTCAAGGGTCGTGGGTTCAAGGGTCGTGGGTTCAAGGGTCGTGGGTTCAAGGGTCGTGGCATTAAGGGTCAAGGGGTGAAGGGGTCAAGGTATATGGGTCATGCGCTCAAGGGCCAAGGGCCAAGGGTCATGGGGTCAAGAGTCAAGGTGTAGGTCGACATCAACCAACACAGTGGCTTAATCACCATCTCGCCTTTTGCCGAAATCGATTATTAATACACTAGCACCGCCTAGGTGATGTAAAAGCAAACATGAAATATAATATGGCTCCACACGACGGAAAGAGCAATTGCGAGGGTAATGTTAAGACAATGTGATTGTGATTGGAGGAGGGTCAGTCGTCTGCTGGACGTGGTGCTGGGTGAGGGAGGGGGGCTCCGGAAATGTAATTTTCTATACTTTTTTTATAAACTTTTTAAGATTTTCAACAAAATTAAAAAAATTATAGTTGTTTAGAATTTTTTGTAATTTTTTTAGATTTTTAAGTTTTTTTTGAATTGTTGGGTTTAAGGTGATTCAGGGTTATGGGCATAGAGTCAAGTTCAAGTGCAAAAACGATCCCCTCAAAGCCTTCCAATGGATCGTTTTTGCAAATAAGGGGAACGTTCTTTGTGAATGGGTGGAGGGGGGACAGTACTTTTTAAGGGAAAATTGAAAATTTCAATGGGAAAGGGACATTTTCAAGGATAAAGGAATATTTTAAGGGAAAAGAGGAAAATAACAGAGGTATGGAACCAATCAGAGTAACACAATGCGGTCGGCAGCGCCTATATAAGACAGCAAACGTCTGGAAAAGTTGCTAGATCGGTTACTGCTGCTGCAATGGCAGGTTAACAAGATTTAAGTGAGTTTGAACGTGGTGTTATAGTCAGCGCACGAGAGATGGGACATAGTATCTCCGAGGTAGCGATAAAATTTGGATTTTCTTTAACGACCGTTTCACGAGTGTACCGTGAATATCGGGAATCCGGTAAAACATCAAATCATCGACATCGCTGCAGCCGGAAAAAGATCGTGAACGAAAGCGACAAACGACGACTGACGAAAATCATTAAACGTGACAGATGTGTAACCCTTTCTCAAATTGGCACAGATTTCAATGCTGGGGCATCAACAAGTGCCAGCGTGTGAACTATTCAACGGATCATAATTTATATGGGCTTTCGGAGCCGAAGGCCCACTCGGGTACCGTTGTTGACTGCATGACACAAAGCTTTACGCCTCGCCTGGGCCCACCAACACCGCCATTGGACTCTTCATACAGGAAACACGTTGCCTGGTATGACGAGACTCGTTTCCAATTGTATCAGGCGGATGGACGTTTACGGCTATGGAGACATCCTCATGAATCCATGGAACCTACATGTCAACAGAGGACTGTTCAAGCTGGTGGAGGCTCTGTCATGGTATGGAACGTGTGCAGTTGTCGTGAAATGGGACCCTTGATACGTGTAGATACGACTCTGACAGGTGACAGATACGTAAGCATCCTGTCCGATCACCTGCACCCATTCATGTCCATTGTGCATTCCGACGGACGTGGACAATTCCAGCAGAACAATGCGACACCCCACACGTCGAGAGTTTCTACCGAGTGGCTCCAGGAACACTCTTCTGACTTTAGACACTTCCATTGGCCACCTAAATCACCAGACATGGACATTATTGAGCACATCTGGGATGCCTTGCAACCTGCTGTTCAGTAGAGATCTCCACCGCCTCGCACTCCTATGGATGTGTGGACTGCCCTGCAGAATTCATGGTGTGAATTGCCTCCTGCATATCTTCAGCGTGCTCACGGGGGCCCTACACGATATTGTGCAGGTGTACCAGTTTTTTGGGCTCTTCAGTGTATCTGGTAATTGTATTTTATACATATTATGAAGTATACGAAGTTTTTGCCATATTAAGTGTCAATAACTTCAAATTTGGTAGCAGTATATTTATATCTGTGTCAATTTCTTATAAATTTAGTAAATTCAAATGAATTATAAAACTTGTTGAGTAAGGATTTAATGTTGCAGCTATGTAAAACATTTTTTAATAAAAATTTAAACACAAATTTATTTGAAATATTTAGTAGAACACAAAACGTGTTATAATAAATTATTACATTAAATTTATAACACCTAAGATAATTTTTAATTTTTTTCATATTTATATCGGTTTAAGACGATATAATACTTGAACTATTACATAATTTTATAATTGAGTTCCGTATTTATTATTGTATACTGGCATGAATTAACAATACATTCAATATATTGGAATACATGTTCATAATATTGTTATACAACATTATAAAAATATCATCAACACTCACTATGCCTTTTATTTTACTTTAAAATCTGTAAATNTAATATTGTTATACAACATTATAAAAATATCATCAACACTCACTATGCCTTTTATTTTACTTTAAAATCTGTAAATACTTTTTTTCATTGGCATTTTCTATTTAATTGTATAAAATCAATTGCCTTCGGTAACTGTCTCATTAAAATAATTATAAGAATTTTTTCTGATCTATTCTACATTTAATGTAGTGTGATCCAGAACAGCTTTATTAAAATAAACACTAATTTAGATATTTGTCTTATCTTTAACAATTATAGTTTTTCTATATAAACAATCAATGATATAANAATATTGTTATACAACATTATAAAAATATCATCAACACTCACTATGCCTTTTATTTTACTTTAAAATCTGTAAATTCTTTTTTTTCATTGGCATTTTCTATTTAATTGTATAAAATCAATTGCCTTCGGTAACTGTCTCATTAAAATAATTATAAGAATTTTTTCTGATCTATTCTACATTTAATGTAGTGTGATCCAGAACAGCTTTATAAAAATAAACACTAATTTAGATATTTGTCTTATCTTTAACAATTATAGTTTTTCTATATAAACAATCAATGATATAAAGCAGTCTCTTACAAAAGAAAGATTAACATTAGTTCGAATTCATTACTGGTTTATAATAAAGTTAATTATTTTGGTAAAATATATTAGATTTTGATTTAAAATTTATAAAATAATTCTACGATATATACTTTTTATTGATAAAATTCTTCGTCAAAATCTAAATTTTAAATTTCTTTAGGAAACATTTAATTCCTTCTTCTATTTTTAACATAAATGTTTCTTACACCACAGTGGGATTGAACATAATAATCAGCATTCTTTTTCTATTAGTTTGAAAGCCAACTATCACATAGCCAGACATATCAATTTGTAAATTATAACACTGATCTTTTATGTAAAAATTAAAGCTGTGTAACCACTAGGTACTTCTTTTCCTAAAAACTGCAACTAATGTAAACAGATTGGTAATTTTGGATGTTTGTAAAACTTTTCTTTTAACGCATTAATTATATTATGTAGCTTCGTATTTTACAATAGACCACATCATTTCTTATCTCTGAATAATAATTTTACCACCATCTGCATAATCCCTCTCAACTGATCTATCAGCTTATATAGTTTGATATACACACAAATAATTGTTATCAGAAGAATGATGTATAAATGTAACCTATAACCTCCTTTCAAATATATTTAATTATTATTTCTGAGATAACTGAACCGATATATCAATGAATAAATAGTTTCAATCCCTCTGTCACTTTGAAAATATTTTATTCTAAATTTAATAAGAACATCACTCATTTTTAAATAATATTGTTCACTTCGGGATATTTACAAAGCATACATAATTGAAGAAGTAAATACATTATTATTAACCAATTCAACAATTTGTCCATGTTTTAATATCTCTAATCTAGAAAACTGAAAAGGGGGGGAAAAAAAAACATCAATATATTCTTCTTTTGGGTGATTACCAATAGCATCTCTCTTTAATAATCCAAATCGTTCATAAACATAAGCATCGCTGGGGAAAGAAAATCCTTCACCTATAGGTATATTGATCTCTATTCTACTGTTATAAACATTTAGATTTCCCCTAGCCTGGTCTGTTGGAGGACATTTTCGTCTTTAAAAACTCTTAATACTTTTTATAGCTAATTTACATAACAAAAACTTTTTGAAAATAAATGGGGAAAATGAATGACTAAGCAAAACAAATTTTTAAGAGTTAAAGTATTGATAAATAATTATGGAAATTTTTTGAGAAGCCACGAAGCTGATTTAAATAAATAAAAAAAAGGACCTTTCTTTAATCAATGAATTAAAAAATATTGGTTGTAAGGTAGAGGAAGTAGCCTAAGAATATACGTTTTGATAAGAACACTATAGTCAGTTCATGACTGGAAGAGACTTTATTGAAGCCATGCTAAAGATCTACTTTCAAGCCCATTTCGTATCCTTCTGCCAAAGGGTAAACAAACATTGCCATGTGGCAGTCACATGGCAATGTTTACATTCCACTGTGTGTGTGTACATGTGTTCGTACATGCACGTACCCATCATAAAAGTAATGTATAT
>NQII01002561.1:168135-321574 GCA_002778355.1 Clitarchus hookeri
GATGGCCGTGCTGTAGAGAATTTGTGCGATTCTTGTTTAACCTAATATTTCATTTATCGTTTTTTTATACTAATATCAACTCTTTATTATTTGATTTTTCATAACGTATGACTTTAATTTGTGCTAACCTTCTCNTAATATCAACTCTTTATTATTTGATTTTTCATAACGTATGACTTTAATTTGTGCTAACCTTCTCGTACAGATTCCCTTTTGCTTTTGAAATCTGTATAAGAGATTACTCATAGTGCGTTCTAACGTGTTTAATATTTTTCAAATTTATTTCAGGTTTGCTTAAAATTTTATTTACTGTATTTTACGTTGTATGTTGCGGTAGTTTTTGTGTGCAGTCATGAGTTCTAGCAAGGTGAATAAAAGAGAAGTCACCAACGCCAACAGGACATCATTAACCTCACCGAATCGTTGTATTCACTAATTAGGCGAGGGGAAATGAAACCCTGCAACGTCGCGGAAAGAGCGGCAGAAATGTTGAAACTCTCCAGATCTACAGTGCTAAGGTATGTTAAAATATCTGTAGTATTAACCATTGCGTTTGCAAGTTGTGTGTGTTAAGATCAATTACGTTGGCCCACGAAATGTGTTTACAAGAACATAAAGAAAATTTGTTAATAACTTGATAACGTCGTCGAACGTTGTCTACGTGTATTTTTAACGTTTTATTTTGGTAATTATTAAGTTTATAGGGTTTCCTGTAAAAATAAAAATAATTCATTGAAAATCTTATATTTCCACTCTGCTAATGATGCAGAACACGAATATACGACGGGCATTAACGTCCGACTAATTTCGTAACATGTGCCCACCTAACCTAATTTGTAATTTGTATGCACTTCTTGAGGATTATTTTGAATGATTAAGTATTATTTTGGTTTTATGACAAATAGGGTGTACAACATACATTTTTGTGTTATTATTGTTTCTGTTATGAATCCTATGTATTGTTTTGATTGCCTAATGTGCTGTATTTTGTAACAGCTAGTTACCATGTTAACCGTTAGTACCACTTGTATTCGTGTTGGTTAATAGTTTATTATTAAAACGAACATACACTAATTATTGAAATCCTCTATTTTACAACAGTTAAACTGTTGNTTGGTTAATAGTTTATTATTAAAACGAACATACACTAATTATTGAAATCCTCTATTTTACAACAGTTAAACTGTTGTAAAATACCCGTACACGTCCATCTGCCCGATACAAATGGAAACGAGACTCGTGAGACCAGGCAATGTGTTTTCAGTCATCAACAGTCCAATGGCGGTGTTGGCGGGCCCAGGCGAGGCGTAAAGCTTTGTGTCTTGCAGTATAAAACGGTACACAGGTGGGCCTTCGGCTCCAAAAGCCCATATCAATGATGGTCCGTTGAATAGTTCACATGCTGGCACTTGTTGATGCCCCAGCATTGAAATCTGCGCCAATTTGAGAAAGGGTTGCNTATTTTACAACAGTTAAACTGTTTTAACTGCAATAAACAAAATCATTTGTGATTTCTTTTCATCATTCTGTGTGTTACTATGTGTTCATAAAGCTGTTTAGTCTGTTAACAGTTAGTAAATTTAGTTGTNTGATTTGATGTGCTTTCTTTTCATCATTCTGTGTGTTACTATGTGTTCATAAAGCTGTTTAGTCTGTTAACAGTTAGTAAATTTAGTTGTACTACTTATAAAGGGATTGCCATTAATAATCATTAATAACAACATTGTAGTAATGCTTCATTTGCATTAATCACCAACAAATAAAGTGTTGTAAATACATTTATTATGTTTTTAAGTTCTACTTCAATTTTGTTAATACATTAGGACTAACTCTAGAAGCATTGCGAAGACACGCACATGCACAAAAAATTACATACGGGAGATAATGAAACCTTATTTTGCATCACAATTTGAAATCTTTAAAGTTGATTTACTCAAAACATTGATTTCGCAGTTACGACAGTCTTATTCTGGAGGTGCGATATAATTTAAACATCTTTCAATTAACTTATAAAATAAGTAATATTTCATTAAATAATTTTAGTAACAACTTAAAAAAGTAATTTTTAAAAATGTATTGCCTTATTAGAATAAATCTATCAATTAAAAATAATAAAAGGGTGGTACTAAATTACTTTTGAAATTTTTGAAATTTTGTTGTAAATATAATTTTTCAATTAATCAAAGGGGCTGCCCCAATAATTTTTCTAAATTTATGTTTTAAATATAATTTTGTAATTCACTACCATGACTTTAAATTTTTAAATTTAGGTTGTGAATATAATTTTTGAATTAATCAAAAGTTAGTGTCCTAATTATATTTTAAATTTAAAATGTATGTTGTAAATATACTTTTTGAAATTCTCCACCAAAATTACTTTCTTGAATTTTTAAACTTAGGTTGGAATAATAAATTTTTAAATCACACTGAATATTGGTTTAATTTAAAATTGTTTATCAATAAATTTTATTTATAAATAAATAATAATTTACTTAATACGTTAATTGAAGAAGGTTTAAATTATATGCAAAATGGTTTGTTCTACGCCATACAGTATATAAACTAATAAAATATTATTTAATAAAAATTAAAATATATTTTTTAAAGGAATAATTAAATCTGTTATTTCAGATTTTAATAATTGCTTTTTTGATATAAATGGTTATATATATTGTACAATAGTGTGTCCTTTATATGGCAAAAAAATAATTTTTGAATTTGCTAATGCATACCCACATTTTTTTCGTAATACCATGGTTTACTCAGAGAAACGAAATTTCGCCCTTTTACAATGACTTTAACCCGTGCCGACTAAGCCCCAAAGTTTTTAAAAATAGTCTTATTTTATTCCTCCGTGATATGTGGCTATAATATGAAACTAAAACAACAATGAACACTAGATAAATATATTAGACACAAAAAAAAAAACAATTAATGTGTATATTTTTTTTTAAGTCTCCTTTTTGCACTCAGGATACAGTTTTCTGTGTTCTTGACCACACTGTAAAAGGTACTGCTTCTGTTCTTCCTTAGCTGTGATTTTTTCATGAAATTCTTTCATAAGTTTGACAGCTCTTTCAGCTATAGCATTGACTACCTTCAGAGAAAAAACTTTCTTTTCACTTCCGCAAAAGCGGCATTATGTTCCCATGACGAAACGCTTTCTTGAAGAAAACTGCTTTCAATCTTTAGTCGTGAAAACAGATTCTTGCTTTTTACAGACACAAACCCGTCCATAGTTTTTTCTGTAACAAATAGAAGATAAAATTAGTATCAATAAGAGAATATCATCAATAAATAAAGTAGAACAGAAAACAGCAGATTATACGTACCGTACAAAGAGTTCGATATTTCTTCCTTCGATGGAATATATCTTTTTTCAAAATCGAATAAACTTTCCCTTTCTAAATTAGCAATAATTCACACCTTGGTTTCTTCATCGACCGAATCATCAAAGAGTGATAATATAGCTATTTCCTCATATAAATACCACAAGTGTTGGCAAAACTTGCTCAAAGCTGATTGGGAAATTACTTTATCAACGTTTTCGTAACCTTTCAAAGTTTTCAAAAAGCACAAATATTGATAAGGTGCTTTTATTGCGAAACTACATCCAAGCCAGGGCTTCACATAAACTGTTACAATAAATGAGCAAACGTCTCTCAGTGCTTGTTTTTCCTTCGCATTTATTTTGAATTGAGACTGCAACAAACATATTTTCAAGGAGTAAACAGCTCTAGCCATCCACCGCGCTTGATGCATTGCACCGGAAGGTCTTATTTTTAGCTTTTTCTCTTTATCTCCTCAGGCAAAGACTCTTCGTTAGAGCTGAGATAACTACCATGTAGTTCTGCATGTGATATCTCGTGTGATGTAGAAGAAGTAGATGCAGCTAGTTTTCTTTTTTCTTCTTCCACTTTTCGTTGCCTTGAACTCTCTTCTTTCTCTGCAAATTTTTTATCGACGCCCACCAAGCAGCCCGGACGACCTGGTTCTCTCTGTCTCTGTAAGAACATTTCGTCTTCCTCTGTTTTCATTCTTTCGAGGGCATCAGCGTGCGCGATATCAAATAAGTTATCCAAATCCGTTTGGAATTTTTCCGCTCGCCACTTAAGAACATCTTGGTACTTCGTACAATTTTTTTTTAATCTCCCGCCACACATGATAAAGATCCACAAGTTTCTTTACACAGTTTGGATGTGATTTCGCGGCTATTCTCGCCTTTTCCCAAAAAATAATGCACTCGCGAATAACAAGACTTGCGCTTTCACTTACAGTCAATTTAACTTCTCGAGTATTACAAAACAAAACTGCAAGAACTTGTCGATTTGACGGTAGTTTTGCACCCGTTATTTGGTGGTTTACCTCTCCGACTAAGAAAATATTTCTTTTAGCACTTCGTAATTCTACAGAGATCTTCGAACAATTAAACAATCCGTGTTAATGTCACGACGTACTGTATTAGAATGACAACCAAGTGAGTGCGCGCTGCCCGCGCACTGCTTTTCTAGCAAAACTTGTATGAACATGTTCCGATGCAAGTCGGCACGGGTTGTAGTACTCCAAATGAGTTGAAATTTGCTGTGCGAGTATTTTTTAGTACAACGAAAATAAATAGGCCTTATTCGTAACAAAATTTACAACTTAAAAAATAAGGGACACCCTAACATACAATATATGTAAATAAAAATTTCGAGCCCTAACAAAGTTCATCCCATGTTAAAAATTAAAATCATCAATTTTAATTTTACCATTTTATTCCACAAAAAACCCGATTATGAATTCAAATTCTTCAGAATTAATTTTATTATATCATATCTTAGTAAAATCTCTTTAAACTTATTATCTAATTCAACAAAAACATGATAACTATCTGCATAATTATAAATTCAATATCTGTTATCAAGTAACATCCTAGATTTAAGTCACAAATTTTTTAAAATCCATTTTATAACAGTTAAGTTTACTTAGAATCTGTGTTTGATTGAATTACTATAAAAATCATTTATAAAATTATTTTTCTTAGAATAAACCATTTATGAATATATCTAAACATCTGCATAAAATGATGAACATATTTTACGGTTTCATTTAAATTGTTCACTTTTCCATTTTACAATATAGAAATATACACATCTTGTTTTTTTTTCATTTCAGTATAAGTAAGATTTATTTGACTAACAAATATAACAATTCGTTTTGAAAGATTTGGAACATTCTTATTAATTCAACACTCATTTTTGTGTTTGTTTTATAATTTAAAACCATTGTTTTTCTATAATTATAGTCAATNTATATAGGACTTCTAGCAATATAAAAATGATAATTATGTTCACCATCAAAATTTAAAACTGATTTGCTGTCAATTTCATTGTTTCTATAATTTGTAGTAGTTTTTGTTTCAGAATTTATAAAATCACGAGATGCTATATACCAGCATCGACATCTAAACTAAAATTTTATTTCGGAAATTTTTTTTATTTTTTTTTGTTTTTAAAGGCTTACTCCATCCCTTCGCTGGCAATGCGCAAGTATAGGAATGTCCATGTAAACTCATGTAGGTTTTTTCGTAGTCAGTTTTTGTTATTTAACTTTCAAATAAATGCCATTTTGCAGATATTGCAGTGTGCAATTGTGCTGAAAAGTGAAAAGTGAAATTGTGTTATTTTTAATTCTAACAATTTTTCAAAAATGTAAAGAGAAAGATTTAAATCGCTACAGCTATCTGTCATATCACTTTAATAATCCTCCCACACCATTGGTAGAGCTTATATGAATTAAAAATTCCCGGGTGCGGACTTTCTCTCTCATAAAACAAAGGAGCTAGGCCGTCATTTGTAATTAAATGTGGCCTGGGGTAACCAGTGCCGCAATGTTAGCGAACAGTGATCCCTGAACCTGTATTTAAGGCGTTGGGGGGGGGGGAGCTGCGTGTCCCTCCTTCCCTACTTCCCTCCTTCCAACACTTTGGTCTCATCCTGTGAACGACAGATTTCTCTTTCTTCTTCAGAATTCACAGAATGGGTTTATTCACTTTTGTATTTCTTAAGAAAGTGCTGATAAATGTTACAGTAAAATCACATATTTGTACAAGATGTAACATGTGTTTTCTTTCACATTCAGATAAAAACCATACACACTAAAAAAAATTAAATGACTAAATAAGAACATCATATTCTAGTAACTAAGCAGTTAAATAGAGCAGATAACTGTAAGTATTTAAAATTATCATATTATGATAGAACATGAACTACTTGCAATATAATACTGCAGAAAAGACCATTGATTTCTAATTCTCCTTAGTTTCATTTTCTTAATGTTAATAGGTGTTGTTCCAGTTGAATAAATGTAACTTTTTTCAAAAAATACACATTCTAGAAATTATTAAAATTTGTGTCTGGGCTGCAATTATGAGCCCTTGTCTAAACTTCAATTCTGTGAAACCAGCACAGCAATATCACCTTCCATTTCAGAAACATTTGCGGTGCACGTTTTAGGTAATTCACCCTGTAGTACTCATAATCATAACATTTTTCACAGTATAGTGATAATAAAAATTATATTTATTTTCCTTATTATACAGGACATGTTTTATAATGTAGCTGGTTTTGCAGATATGGCACATCTTACGCGTTTTACTATTGTAAGGAAATTTTCAAGCAAATCCTTGTATGTCTACAACGCATCTTGTTTCCTATTTCCGCAGTGTTATACGAATCACTGAATATTGCCTGTTTGATGAACATTTTTTATACCTTAACATTTTGTTTTACAACTGATTATATGCTGATTTGTTTATCGACTTAAAATACTAAAAGAAGTTAGATTATAACAGTGAAATTAATGACAAATGCAAAATGTGGTTGTCTTACTTTCTGAAATATATATCCTTGCCGGTGCTGACACCATTCCTGCGGACAACGATGTTAATGCCCGGCCAACTAACAGTGCTGGATAATTTTGGGAAGTAGCAATAATCATCCATCCAATAATGCTTGGGCATGGCGTCAGTAAAAGAGTAGCCTTCCTTCCAATGGTGTCTGATAATGCTCCACCCAAAAGGCATCCAACGCCTGCCAATACTGATCCGGTAGACGCTGCAGATAAATAATATACAAATAAATATATTCCACTACGTAAAATTTTATCAGATAATACAGTTTGCAGAACAACAACATTTTTCAGTGACATATTCTTAGTGATTATATCTATGTTAATGATTTATATTTGTCACTTCTTATGGTATAGTAGAATCCTGAAGTACAAAAGTTCAGAATTGAAAAAGTATGAAATCATATTTGTCATTTATTGTTACAATGCCTGTAGGATTGCTTGAAACATTAATCAGTATAGAAAATGAGCAGGAGTGTTAGATATAAAAAAATAAGTCAACACCAAATTGATGAATACTCTACGGAATATGTCAGGTTTTATTTTAACAAATATGTTTAACGATAAGGTTAAAATAACTGACTAAAACAGTTAAATTTTGCTTAATAGCAATTGACTTAAAATATACATTGCGGGTGTATATATATATATATATATACTAGTTTATATATACTCACAGGCGTCCCGTTTATCATGACCACCCATAATAACTCCGTACCAGGGCTCCAAATGAAAAAAAAAAGTCACACAAATGTTGTATAACTGGAAAGGGGGAAATAATACCACTAGGGATTCAGCCTTATATCATTATTTATTAGTGAGATACGAGTACTAACATCAGATTTTTTTAATGGCACCATGTATATGTTGGTCAAACGTTCAATGAAGCTCGTCAAGACCTATTTTAACATGTAGCACAATGCATACTTTCATAACATGAACATTAAATACGACACAGAAAGTGGGATCTCTACTGCCCGTTTGTAGTACTATCCATATGGGTACTGCAAGTGGTAGAACAGTCACATTAAATGTTCAAAGTGGTGGCCATTGGCAGCGATACACATGTTCAGTCACTGGATGAATGTCAACACTGATTCCTCCAGTGTTGCCTGCTGAAGAGCATTACAAGCATATACAATACATTCTTGCAGGTTCTCTGGAGTTGTTGGAATATCTGGATAGACAGCGACTTTGAGATATCCTCAAATAAAAAAGTCCAGGGATCCGCGCAGACCACTGAACTGGTACTCTACGACCAATCCACCTACCAGGATAATTTCTGTCCAGAACACGACATGCATACCCAGTATTATGTGCGGATCATCCATCGTACTGGTAACACATTATCATTCTGTTACTTAGAGGAATCCCCTCCAGAAGGCCAAGAGGAATTGTTTGTATGAAGGTGGCACGCTCTCTGGCGTTTCGGTTCCTATTCACAAAATAAGGCTGTATAACCTTATTGCCAACCACCCCACACAAGACGTTAACTATCCATTGACGCTGATGGTCCACCTGTCGAAGTCATAGTGGTTTCTCAACGAACCAATAATGCATGTTCCTCGTATTCACTTGGACTGAATTGGATAACGACGATTCATCGTTAAAAATTACATCCGAGAAAAAGTTTGGGTTAGCGGTAATTCGATGCTGTGCTCATTGACAGAACACTAAAAGATTCTGGAAATCATTCCCGTGCAGTTCGTGTTGCAAGTGTACAAGATAGGGATGGAACGTATTATGCTTGAGAATGGGATGTGCACTTGTTTTCGGAATGCCAGTTTCGGGTTCAAGTTGGCGTGTGCTGACGTGTGGATTAACAGCTACAACAGCGAAAAAAGGAAGCTCAGCAGCTTCATCTGTGTGAGTTCTACGACGATTGTGTAGTTGAACGAATATCAGCAACCACAGCAAAACTGTCCACTGCCATTAAATTGCCATAGGGAAATTAAGGGTTGCAACCCTGTTTTCTGTGATGCCAAAGCGTAATCGGGTTTCCAATGACGCATTGTTAAAGATCACGTAAACATGAACGAAAAATGTATCTTGTTTTACCACAGCAGAGTCACACATAAAGGTCGCAACCATTGCATTACTGCTACTGGCACACACTCAACATGTATCACATATAATATAATCGGGTGTAGAATGGCATAACACATGTTGCTGGTCTCAAAATGTATTGAACAGGCATGGTTTGTGTGATACTAACGTAGGTTTTATTCGTGATCTACAAATTGCCACAATGTCGCGATAATAATTTGTTCGGAGATTACACCCAATTCCTGAGTGCAGACACAATATTGTCATGTCCGTGGCGTGTTGACATTTGTGGGTTCGGATAATGGAGCCTACACTAACAAAGTTAGTATCGCTGGTAAGGTATGTTCAGGGAAGCTGCCTTATCACAATCGTAAATGAACGCAAGGGAACATTTAATAACATATGAACAAGTGCAGTACATTTAACTATGCGACACGTCAGTAGAGGCTATTAGTCGTTATAGGAGTTGTTCAAAGTGCCGGCCATCAACTTCAATGCACAGGTAACAGCGTCGCTGCAGTGTCTCCTGTTCGCTGTTGATGGGCGTGTCGTACACTAAAGATTTAACATGTCTCCAAACGCAAAATCGAAAGGCGTTATCTCAGGCGAACGTGCGGGCCAGGCAATAGGTCCACCTCGACCAATCCAGCAGTCAAGATATGCCGTGTACAGATATGTTCGCACATCCCGGGTAAAATGTGCTGGCGCACCATCATGCTAAAATCACAAATGCATTCTGTTACGAGTTGTGATCAGGCCCTTAGCTGAGAGGCCTGCCTGATAACACCTTCACTTATGTATCCAGGACACGGGCCGTAATCATTGAAATTAGTTATGAAATCGCAAACCATAGAAACCCCCTCCACCGGCCAGTAAATAAGGACAACGCAGCCGATGTAGGACAGTGTAGTCCGTGGGCGGTGTCTTTTGTCGTCTGGCCATTGGAAAAAGAAGACCACTGAAGATGGGTGTGTTCGGCCTTCGACTTGCGCCATCTTAATCAGCCTCCGGAATCATGAACAAGGTGGCGACTCTCCAATTAGGCTTTACTCAGAATGTGGCTGATTAAATCTTTTTAAAATAACATCATTTCATATTTCAGTATATTTGTATAGCTCCCCTGTTCATATTCAATCATATTTATATTTAAATAATATTGCACAACCTTAATGTTAAATAAACCTCTTTTAAATGGTGTTCATTACATAATTTTATAAATTAATTGTTAAGACCCTATATCCCCGTTAAGGATAATTGTCAACAACATATCAAAATCATAATAATTCGCACCTCAAGTGGAACATCCTTCAGAAACTGCGAAAGTATGTACTTAACGAACCAACGGTAAACAGCATAATAACTTCGTGGAGGTAAACGGAATGGCCCAAAGAGATGAACGCGCACAATACTCGCCCACATGTTCACAGAAAACTGCTGCTGATGGTTTCGTATGTGGGTACTGTGTGGGTGACTTTCCACCTATTTGTGGCTATTCCTGGTATTTAAAATACCGTCATGTGTATAGCACTCCTCGTCCGTCCGCATGATATAGGTAGAGAAACATTGCTGCATATTTCACAGTTGTAGGTGTCAACGAACGAAATATAGCTGACGAGGATAATCGTCCGGACCTGTCGCTTGTATAGCATGTAGGTGATAACGATGCAGTTGTTTCTCGTGAATAAACTGTATTACAGTACTTTGGTTGGCATCCATTGCGTATCAAATAGTTCAGGTGATGGTGGGTGGTGCCTCTTCGATGGAGGCAAGGACCTCCTCTTCAAACTTTGTCGTACGCACACATCGTCTGCGTCCAATATCGTGTTTCCATTTGGTGACTGTTCCTGCATCCCATAGGCGCTGGTCAATGGCAGCAAAGGTGGAGTGGTGTGGTACCTGCCTTCTGGGATACATAGCCGCGTACATGCTGTGTGCCTTTCTGCCACACCTTGTGCTGCACCATACACTAGGTTCGTGTCTTCTAGTTCTGCCCAGGTGAACCGATTCATGTTGCCACAACGACACACAGACAACTATACACCTTGTAGATGGTGCTAGTGGTCTCGATGCAGCGAGACTGCTTACTATGACCTGTGTGAGCGCCAAGCGAATGTGTACTGTGGCAGTCAAAATGGGCACGCAAGCAGATTTACAACCTTGGAGTAAACATGGGTATGAAACGACTGCCTTGTAGTTCCGGTTGTCCAATCAGCAGGCATGAAAAAACTATGTTTGATGTGTGTTGCTTGTGTGCCAGGTTTGCAATGGTTGCGACCTTTATGCATGAATTCTTCGCAAACAGTGTAGTTTAGCATGGTAACACAAGATGGCCATTTTCGTAAATTTTTACATGTTCTTTAAGAATCCATCATTGGAAACCCGATAAGGTTTCAGCATCACAAAAATGTATGTGACAACAAGGTTGCAATCCTTAATTTTTCTATAACAGAATTAAATATCAGCGACTGGTTTTTCTGTGGTTGCTGATATTCGTTCAACTACGCATTATACTAAATGCCATTGTTCCATTTCAAATGCTTTCTATAAAAATTTGCGATAAATATGTGTTTCAGATCCACATTCAAGAGCGCGTACCGCCCTTTCGAAGCATCGTAGACGATGTCGCATATACGTTTTCGGTGTATTTTTCTAAAGTAGTATGAAGGCGGAGTTTGTCGGTGTTTTTCAGACTCATCCTGTATATATAATATCCCTTTTATCATTAACAATTTACTTTCATTCTTTAAAATTTCTTATTTTCTGCTCAAAATGTTTTGTTTTCTTTTTGAAATGTCGGAATAAAAGAAGAACTCTCATTTTGGATATCGAAGCGGCATTATTACAAATTGAACCTATTTTCATTCAATTCAGAGGGCTTCTATGATCAAGTGGAAAATTGGTGGCCATATTTGTTTTAACAGTCATAGAGTATGCTAAACATAAAATCTGTATTTACTATCGGAATCTAATTCCCCCTCCCCCTTTTAATAGTTTACTTAAGTGTAAAATATATATGACTCTTTTAGTGAACCAATTGCAATACTTGTATAAGCATAGGGTATACTTAATAGAAAATCTGACACATTCTTCCGATTTCAGAAATAATATTTTTTATTTATCAGCGAAATCGATTATACTGTAAAGCATAACCCTGTAAACATCCAATGTCTATTAGTAGGGTTCCAAAAATTAAATCGATACTTTATTTTTGAAAAATTAAATTCATCTCATTTTAGAAGTTTTTTTTTTACAATACCAGGAAAATCGACCGTACAATATAACTTACAACCCGTAAAATTTCAGTTTGTATTACCTAAGCTATAAAATATATAAAATCCATATTTAAAAAAAATCCTCTATGCTTGCCTGATTTCAGAAATATTTTTTTTAATGACCAGTGTAATCAAATATACAGCAAACCATAACCCCATTAAAGGTCCTGTTTTTATTGTATTGGTTGTAAAATTTATTAAATCAATATTTTATATTTAAATTCTAAAATTCATCAGATTAAAATGTATTTTGTTATCAGTGAAATTGATTGTGCAATATGACATAACACAAATTAACATATAATTTTTAATACTAGGTATGCTTCGAACATTTATTTCATTATTATTTTCATATAAAAATTTTTAAAATTCAAAATTTATTTTTTTATTACTGGAAAATTCGAACATTGTAATCCATCTGACATTTATTTCTTCTAGAGACAAATGTGTTGTGTGTTAAATCAGGCCAGACATGCAGAAATGATGTAAGATCTCTCCCCCTCTTTTCCATATATTGAACTGAAACAGGTCCTGACAGTCTCGGCACGAACACAGAGTATTAAAAGATACAGAAGTGAAACAGCAGCTTGTGCCGTGAAGTCCAGTCGCACAGCAAAACGGCATCACTAGCCAGCAACATGTTGGAACGCCGTCCATCCGGCTGCTCAGCCAATCAGACACAAGATCTGTTCCCCGAGCCAGGAGTCCAATGCACGACCGAGTTCACTTACATCAAAGGAACAGCCATGCCATTTCCTTTCTTTGAACATACCTACTCCGTGGCTTGAAATTCCACCACTTTGCTTCCCCCAACACCATCCAAGCCACCAGCTCCAATTTATACAACTACAGCAGCTTGCTTCCAAGTCTGCTGCATATACTCGACTTTTTCCCACCCCTTCCCCATCCATTTCCTAACCTGTATAGCCAACTGAGTTTATAGCCACAAATTCATATCACATGTAATACTTGTGACACAAAGAATGAATGTATGGTATGTTAAGCCCTACCACCTTTTACAAGTATAATTTGATTTTATTTCAACAGTATTAGGTCAGGCCCTTTGAAATTAGACATGCTATGTCTCCATATCATTTTATAAGTATAGCTAGGCTAGACCCTTCAAATTCATTACACAGGCATCATTTTCGGCTACGAGAATGTAGGTATGACATGATAAATGCTACAGCCTTTAATAGGCATAGTTAGTTACCATTTGCAAACCATTTGAACTATGCCCATGAAATTATGTATGCCAGAATAATTTACGACTATGAGAATGTAGGTATATTGTGATAATCTCTACAACATTTTATAAACATAGTTTACTATAATTTGTGAACCATTTGGGTTATTCGTCTGAACTTCAATACATGATCATTTCTGATACTGAGAATGAAAATATTAAGACTTATGGCATTTTATAAGCAAAGTAGGACTATAATATTAAAACCATACGGGTTTAGCCCATGAAATCCAGTATGTATGCATCATTTACGACCTTGAGAGTGTAGGTTTGACAGTATAAGCCCTACTACATTTTATAGGCATAGTTGTTTGTTATTCAGGAACCGGTAGGGTTGTGCCCTTGAAATTTGGATGCAGACATAATGAATTACTCCAAGAATGTGCATATGTTATACATATAAAGCTCTTAGGCTTCCTATAAGTATAATTTACTGCCATTGATGTGATGATCAGTTAGAGATTTAGTCACCGAATTCATGTCACTCGCGACCTAGACAAGATGACACCGTATACCTTAAGCATTATTATACGCATAGTTGCCCACCATTGTCAGTATGTTTAAGTTATAAATGCTAAATTATAATTGTAGGTACAATTATTGACCCCGAACAGGCTGACATAAAGCATTATGCCTCACACCCTCTTTAAAGCAGAGTTGACTGCCATTTAGCAACCATTGGCGATACAGACACGAAATTAAGATCGTAGGTAATGTTCACGACCCCAAACAGGCTAAAATATTTTTTCAATCCCTTAGCACCTTTATAAGCATATTTGATGACTTTTTCTGAGCAATCATCCATAAAACCACAAAACTTAGTCTAATACACCCAATACCAAACAAGACTTTATGTAATGTTAGTTGCTAACCCCTTTCATAATTACAGTACCCACCACTTTCAAAGACATAATATACAGAACCCTTAAACATGGAAACGAGGCAATCCCCATCCTTACCAAGATGTTATGTTATGTCCTAAGCTCTTTTATAAGAATAGTCAATAGAAATCGCAAACCATTGGATATAACACCAAATTCAGACTG
The DNA here is from genome assembly GCA_002778355.1 of Clitarchus hookeri. Taxonomy (NCBI): domain Eukaryota; kingdom Metazoa; phylum Arthropoda; class Insecta; order Phasmatodea; family Phasmatidae; genus Clitarchus; species Clitarchus hookeri. The sequence continues at coordinate 182,637 of NQII01002561.1, forward strand.
TAGGTCGCATATTGAACAAATCAATGTAGTACATTATGCCCCAAGACATTCTACACACAAAGTCGACAGTAATTTTGTGACCATTAGCCATAGAACAACCAAACTTAAATCACAAGTAATACCTCTGAGCTTATACTAACCATCCATAACATCCATGATAGCTCAAGAATACCGCAACGTACCAAGCAACCATACAGTTCCATGCAAAGCATAACAAAACCATAGATTCCACTTATACCTTCTACCTTATCGATATTATAAACAATCGCCAGTCTAATCTACTAAACAACATACCACCTAACATACCGACCAACCATGCAAACCAATATAAACCAGGGAAAGCTCAGTCAAACATCATTCCTGATATCTGACATAATTCATTTATACAGTACAGACCACCATTACCATAACTCAAACATACCTGACATCAATAGCATAAATTATCACGACAAAACACAAATATATTACATGAAAGCTACCCAATATACCAACCAAATGGCATGCAATATATCAACAGGATCACATTGACAACCAAACCAGCTACGGACATACCTTCATACAATATAGAATTGACTCCTCAAAGGGCCGAATCCACACATGGTTGACTCCACAAAGGATTACATCCACGTGGGTCTATTCCACATGGTGCTAAATCCACATGGGGCTGACTACACACAGGGCTGACTAAACACGGTGTTAACTACACACAGTGTTGACTCCACATTATGTATTTTATTCTGCTTCTTTTATATCATGTACTGAATGTGGAGTGTGCAGAGCACGAGGCGATTGTATTATCATAAAACAAATGCTGCAAATTTTCTTATGTCGCCTCTGTTCCGCCCCACCAATTTTAGATTTATAAGAGCAGCTAGTACCAGTAAGTATTCAAGTATCCAAAAAAAAAAAAATTCTCTCGCCAAGGGTACACAGTGAAAATGAAGGCATGTTATTCTATTGATAAGAAAATTTTATCAGCTATCGTGGAATATGGGAAGCTCAAATCACTTGCAGCAATCAACAAAGAAACTGAGCTTGCATACCTTCCTAAATAATTCCCTCTTGTTTATGAATATTACGAAAAACAATGTGTTTACAAACATCTACATGCTTATATGCAACAGGACGAAGATATTCTCGACTTTCTCCCATTCCCAGAGATTTGTCAAAGATGTACTACTGTTATAGATCCACCACGTTTTATAAGCTGGTGTAAGGCATATCGGGAGTGCTGCAGAAAAAAAAACAATAAGTTAGTGATATAACTAATAAGCCTAATTTCCTCTATAATTGTGCAAATAATATTTAATGGAGTTCTTAAAAGCTTAGGTAAGCATTGATGTCTCATTGACAGTAATATTATTAGAGATGAAACTAGAAACATATGAAACAGTACCAAGACAATTACAAACAGATACATGCTTTATATGGGATTCTAACTCAGAAGACCTCGTACAATTAAGCTAGCATGCAAATCAACTGTATCAATGGGGTAGCATAAGGAGCACCAACTTATGATGAAATCAGTCTAATATTTCAGTGATACGGTTCACTAACATGAAATAAGAGGACTGATTCAGAAGTCGTGGCAACTATTGTTTATATCCCGAAAATGTTCCGACACAGGAAATTTACTATGTACATTTTAGAGTGTAGAACAAGTACGTTTTAAAGGTGACACCAAATTGGGTATGGATGCAGGACTGTACGGTAAGGAACAAAGACTAACATGGCTGCTTGAAAGCACCGTTTAATCGATTTATTCTAGAACAACCTGTATAAAGACATTTCAACGGGTACAAATCGTTGGTGTAACATCCTTCAAAGTAGTCTCCAAGGTTGTCCACGGTTCGTCAATGTGTGCTACCCCACGTCGAACTGCTGTTGCCGTCAGATTAGGTATGAGTGCATCCGTCCAGCCATGAGCACATCTCCTATGCCAGTTGTCGGATGACAGTGGTGCGAAATGGTTGTAATCAAATTCGAACAGCGTGCGTACAGAAAGATAGCGGTACGCCGAAGCCGCAATGCACGCGAATGCCATGCAGAGTTACAGAAAGCATTGTGTAATTCTGCTATACCCTATCATACAGTGGCAAGGTGGGTAGAGGCTTTCAATCAGGGAAGAGAGTCAACAGCCGAGATACCTCGCAGTGGACGTGCTGTGTCAGCTGACCACGACATACGAGTGGTTGTGTTCTATCAGTGCCTAATGGACGACACTCAATGGACTGTTATTGAGTTGGCTCAGCAAACAGGTATTCCTGCGTCGTCAGTGTGCCGAATGCTACAGCGGGATTTAAATGTACGGAAAATATTTGTGCCAAGTGGGTGCCACATCACTTACTGAAGTACAGAAGTGGACCCTATATGAGACATGTAGTATAAATCTGGAACGCTTTCACCATGAAGGCAATGGCATGCAGAACCGCATCATTGCGAATGATGAATCATTGGCACAAGCATACGAACCCTAATTGAAGCGACAGTCCAATGAATTGCGTCATCCTGGATCACCACAGAGACGCAAGGTACGAAAAACCCATCACCCACGAAGCTGATAATCATTTTGGCATGCATATGACAGTCGATGTGTTTTAGTGTGTCATCTAGTTCGTGAGGGCTGTACTGAAAATGTCATGTCTGCGGTACCATCTTCATCGTGCAGTTCGAGAGAAACGTCCTGAACTGTTGGGCAATTCTGTAGTCGTGCATGACAAAACTACATCTCATACCACAGGTAGTGTTACGTGTTTTTTATGGCATTGGGGATGGGAGGTGTTGCCACACCCTCCCTATTTACCCGATCTTAGTCCGTGTGACTATGATCTTATTCCCAAAGTGAAGAGGCCATTGCGTGGGAAACGCTTTGCCAGCAAACAAGACATCGTCACAGCATTTCGACAAGAGGTAGCACACATTGACGGATCGCAAGCTGCCGATGGTATTTCCCGTCTGCCTCATAGCTGGCAACGAACCATAGACAACCTCTGATATTGTGTTGAATGATGTTAAACGGCTCCTACATGTACGATACGTACCCGTTAAAATGCGTGTATATATGGACATTATTGTTGGTAGTCCATTTTGGAAGATAGCACTATTTGAAAAAAAATAAAGCTATTATGTAACATCTCGAAAACTACTCAACCAATAATCAGCAAATTTGGCACATAAGTAATACTATAGTAGACCATGTAAATGTATGCAATTTCAATTGATTAGACACTTACATTAAAAATGGTGTCCATACACATATTTTAGATTTATCTAATATACCTATCATGCAGTTTCGCCAATTTCGACCAAATTATGTTTGCTGAAAGTATCGATTACAAGAATCATGTAAGCCAACACATGGCCACTTTTATTCGCCATTTTGTAAGACAGCCCCTGAAGAAAAAATATAACTTGTATGTAATATTTCGGTTAACAATCAACCAATTCCTACCGAAATTTGCAGTGAAGTAATACTATGGTATGCCATATTAATGTAATGTGTTTTAAGTATGCCAGACACTTATTTTCAGAATGGTGGCTATGTAAACACTTAAGCTTATTGTGTTACATCTACGAAAATATATAACCGATTTGAACTTAACTTTATATGCTGGCAGTATTTATGACAGTCATCGAATGTTCTAGTACATAACATTTTTGTCGTCAATTTATGAAGATCTTTACATGAAATATTTTGTTCTTTAATGTCATATCTCCAGGACCAATCAACCGATTGCCNGTCAATTTATGAAGATCTTTACATGAAATATTTTGTTCTTTAATGTCATATCTCCAGGACCAATCAACCGATTGCCGCCAAATTTAACACAGAAGTACTGCTAAAGCAGGGCAAGTAAACTTACAAGTTTCAGGTTCGACAGGTAATTTTTTGAATGGCGTTGATATAAAACATTTATAATAGGGTGTTATATATATAAAAATATTCAACAAAACTATACCAAATGTTGTTTGCTACCAGTATTCATTAGAAGCATCAATTGTGCATGAAGAGAGCCTGTTTTGCACCTTTTTTGTAAATTAGTGCCAGGTAAAAAAATTTAACATTTTGCTGTATTTCCGTAAACATTAAACTGATTTACACCCAATTTATCTCAACATTAGTGTTACGTAAGACCATGTAAACTTACATGATTTAAGTGGGGTTAGACATTTATTTTCAAAATAGCGACGATCAAATTATTTAGGTAAGTTTGTCATATTTATTAAAAAATTCAACTAAATTCAACCAAATTTTTCGCTGACAATGTTTATTAGAAGCATTGTATACAGAAAAACCCCCTTTGAGCCAATTTTGTAAGATAGCACCTAGTATGAAAATTAAGTTTGTATGCTATAGTTCGGGAACCAACCATCTGACTTCCACCAATTTCTTGACACAATTAGTGCTGTAGTATGCCATGTAAACTTACGAGTTTTAAGCGACTTTGACACTTATTTTCAAAATGAGGGCCTTTAAATAGTTTATGTTTGTGAACCTATTATTCAAAACATTAAACTGATTGCATCTGAAGTTGAATCTCTTAAGTTTACCTCCGTAATGCAACTAGCTTATGATACAAAGTTTTATGGATGAGACATGTGGGTATTTGCAATTGTTGCACTGCCGTAGCATATGTTTCTAGTTCAATCACTAATAATATTGCTGTCAGCAAAACGTCAGAGCCTACCTGCCATTTAAGCATTTAAGATATTCACTAACATGAATTTGCACCCATGTAGAGAAAAGCAGACGCATTAATTATATAAGGTAGTTATTGTTTAATAATGTACCAATATTTCAGAAATATTTCCACTAAAATTATCGAACTAATAGTTTTTGTTGTTTTTCAATAATGTCCCTATAATATCTGAGATTTTAAGAAATATCTAAATTTACAACTGCACGTTTTTTTCTTTCGCCTTTTATTAATGATTAAAATGTTAATGAAATGTTTTATTTTTAATTTTTTTCACATGATATTTCAAATTAGTGTTGATGAAATTAAATAATTGTATTTTTCTTGTACTCTCCTAATTAGTTTTCGATTTCACAGTTGTGTGATTTTTGTTCCCCAATTCCTTTTTATTTTTTCTCATTTGCTCGACTGATTTATAAATTGTACTTTCTTCTCTGGGTAAAGATTTTTTTTGCACCTAAAACTGGGGGAAAAAAAAAAAAAAATAATTCTCCTTAGTGATATTGCCATGATAATTTCTTTCCTTTTAGCCAATATCCCGAAGGAAATAAAGGCTCATGAGAACACTTTCCTGACTGTATGCTTGTGTGTTTATGTGTGTGCGTTTGTGTATGCGGCTGTCAGTGGGTGTGTCTCCCACCCACTTTTTCAACATTTAAATGGTTAAACGGAATTTCACCAAACTTAATACATATAGTACTTAGTAAAGACATCTGAGTTTTATAGTTTTATATTATACCGGGAGCTTACTTTCAAAATGGTGGCCATTTTGAAATTTAGTGGAAATGTTATATCTCGGGAACTATTCAACTAATTTAAACCAAAAATTTTACGTTGGCAGTGCAGCATGCAAGTATTGCATTTAGTGATGGATATTGTAGATTGACAGCCATTTTGGAAGATAATGCTACGTGAAAAAAAAACATTTACATCATATCTGGAAAACTACTTAACCAATTCTCGCCAGATTTGACATGTATTAATACTATAATAGGCAATTCAAACATGTGCGACATGAATTGATACTTCACTTACTTTCAAAATGGTAGCCACACAAATATTTTAGGTTTATTTTGTAATCTGCTATACCATTCAGCCAAATCCGACCAAATTTTGTATGCTAAAACTATATATTACAAGCATTATATATGCCAAGACACAGCCACTTTAGTCCACCATTTTTGTAAGATAGCATCACACGAATAAATAAAAATGTTGTCATATCTCAAAAAACATTTTACTGATCCATACCAAAAATTGGCAAACAAATAGTACTCTGATATGTAATGTAAATTGGCATATTTTAAGTAGGTCAGACATTTTTTCAAAATGGTGGTCATATAGCAATTTTAGCTTAGTTTGATAAATCGTTGTAAACATCTAATCAATTCCAAATTAACTTTGTATGCTGGCAGTACATAATACAACTATCAAATGTATATATACAGAGCATCTTTGCTCCGCAATTTTGTAAGACAGCCACACAAATAAATAAAAATTGTATGTCAGGTCTCGGGAAACCATTCACCGATTCCTACCAAATTTGGCGAACAAGTAATACTGCGCCAAATGACGTAAACTCGTGTGTTTTAAGTAGGTCAAGCACTTAGTTTCAAAATGGCGGCCATATAGCCATTTTAGCATATTATTCTATATCGTCGAAAGACTGTTATCAATTCCAACATAACTTTGTATGCGGCAGTATATATTATAGCCATCAAATTTGTATACAGAGAGCGTCATTTTCCCGCCATTTCGTAAGATAGTCTCATATGGAAAAATAACATTTCTGTCATCCCTCAGAAAACAATCAACCTATACCCAAATAATTTGGCGAAGAAGTTGTACTGTAGTAAGCTACATTAATTTGTAGGTTTTAATAGTTTCAGGCACTTATTTTCATAAAGGTGGCTATAATAACACTTCACCTTAATGTGCCATATTTACTAAACTATGTAACAGATTTTAACATAACTTTGTACACTCTATATATGAAAATTATCGAATGTGCTAATACATAACTTATTTGTCCTCCATTTATGAAGAACATCACATAAAAAGAATGGACGTTTTACATACTGAAGTTTTTAGAATAAAAGTTTTTAACCTTCACAAAAGATGTCGTTCACTTAAGTAATTTTTGAACCTATTTATAGACTTTGCATCAAGGTCCACTCTACTTATTTATTGATAAATGTATTATAGTCAATAATTTCAAAGGATTAAGATAAGCCAAAGTAAACAGCATCCACCTGCCACGGCAAATGACCTATCTGTACATTGTGTGAGTGAAGAGATTTGGGCGGCTCTTAACATCGAGGTATTGAGAGCCGATTCAGTACATTGGACACAGATAATTAAAATGATTTGTTGCTGGATATCTGGTTTTAGACATTCGTGTAAAAAATTAAATAATTAAATTTTTTAATGGAAAAGTATACATTTTTGTGCTATCATTTTAAATACATTGGAAAACTCGCATATTAGTGATATAGGCCGATAATTTGTTACAGAACATCTACTGCCATTCTTTAAAATAGTGATAACTTTAGCGATTTTCCAAGCACAGGGAAATTTACCCGCCGTGAGGTTTGTGTTGAAAAATGATTTTAAAATTTATACAAAAATATTTGCGCAGCCTTTGATAATGAAATTAAGGCTCTNAGGTTTGTGTTGAAAAATGATTTTAAAATTTATACAAAAATATTTGCGCAGCCTTTGATAATGAAATTAAGGCTCTGGTGAGTGCCAGCTGACAGTGACGATTTGAGTCTTTTTATAGCCCAGCATACTAAGCTACCAGTTATTTGCAATGGTGATATATCTGAGCTGTATACACTAATACTTTCTTGAGAGGTTGTACAGTCTATAATTTTGTCCGGATAGACAAACTGATTAAAATTCATTTTCTATTTTATAAGGACCACTTGCAAATTTATTTTTAAATCTGTTGTTTATAACCATCTTCCATTGATTTTACATAGTGACAAAAATATTTAGGGTAACATTAAAATGTATCGTTTATTACTTGTAACCACAACATTTTAGCCTACTTTCCGAAGGAAACATACACTTATGAGAACATTTTTTTCTGTNGTTTATTACTTGTAACCACAACATTTTAGCCTACTTTCCGAAGGAAACATACACTTATGAGAACATTTTTTTCTGTGTGCCTGTGTGTAGGCCTGTGTGTGTGTGCATGTGTTTTTCGGTGTGTGTATGTGTGTGTCGATGTATGTGTTTCTGTTTGTCTCTCCCTAAAAAATTTTGAACATGTGAACCAAATATTATCTAACTCGGTACAGATATAGTACTAAGGACAACTAAATTTTATTTTCAACCATGCTGAATGGTTATTTTCAAAAAGGTGAGCAATAAAAGTATGGTACGTTATGTCATATANAATTTTATTTTCAACCATGCTGAATGGTTATTTTCAAAAAGGTGAGCAATAAAAGTATGGTACGTTATGTCATATATCGTTAACAATTTTACCGATTTAAACCATATTTTGTATGCTGACAGTGCATCACGCAAATATTAAAATTATAGACAGATATTAATATTGGAAGAAAAAATGAAAATATAAAGCATTTGCATCATATCTCGGAAAGTAACTCAACCTAGTCTCACCAGATTTGGCACGTAAGTAATGCTGTAATAAGCCATGTAAACATATACTATTAAAATCGATAAGGCACTTATTTTGAAACTGGGGTAATATTTATACTTCAGGTTAATTTTCTATAGCTACCACAATGTTTTACCAATTTCGACTAAACTTAGTATGATGTAAGCATATATTACAAACATCTGATATGTGTATTAATAACATTAATTTGTCCGCCATTTTGTAAAATAAAGCAACATAAAAATAATGTTTTTATACACGATGGATATGAACTGTACCGACAAACTTCGTGAGGTGATACCTTTTGCAAAATTAAGTGGAAAATATATAGGATACATTCTATGTAAACAGAAAATTAAGGGAGATATGATTCCTTGAAAGCTGAGTTTTTTAACTATTTTGATAATAAATCAGAAACGAATTTAAATTGAATTACGATTCTCCGAACATTGTTTTATGTTATCGAGAACTTCAACCGAAGAGCAACCTTTAATTTCTACCTCCCGCCAAAATGAAAATAACAGGGGTGGCCACCCACATGTTGTATACAACTTTCTTACCGGCACGATGTACGAACTTGTAATGCTTTTTCCTTGAGCATTATGGCATAATTAACAAAGAAGGCACTGTTGTTGTAACTTCCTACGACGCACCGTTTTCGTTGAAAACGCAGACAAAGATTCGGCTGCAGCAATACGTGCAGTGCCTAGCATTAGGACAATACTGCCTACATGAGTAGTGTGATTATCTTCCTTCGGGTACACAGGATTTCAGGATTTCGGAGTCGGAGTTGTCCACGATAACGTCACAGGCGCGGCCGGCGGCCTCGTTCATCTCCCTCCTCAACACTTCCAACCCACAGCCGGCCATTAAAGAGACCCGCATCCATAGAAATTATTTTGAAAAAAATTAAAAAGTATGGGCTTGCCACTTTGTATTTTTATTGATTTTCCTAACAAAAAAAAAAGTCTCTTTCCATAGAAACCTCCACTGGCTCAGCTACCACAACCCCTGTTAGAGTGCCAATCGCTAGTGTGTATATTTTTTTACGAATCAAAATATGTAATATTCTGTACGCGGGAAGAATAATGAAAATAATTTTAAAAAATCTAGAAACATATAACATTTACTTAATACTCGCCCCTTCCCTCTAACCAACACCTTACTTCCACCCAATAATAAAAATCGCAAAAAATTTAAAAAATTATAATTCTAAAAATTGAGGAACATATAATGTAACCCCACCCTACACCCGACAACCCTAACCAAAACCTTCCTCCTCNATAATTCTAAAAATTGAGGAACATATAATGTAACCCCACCCTACACCCGACAACCCTAACCAAAACCTTCCTCCTGGCCATAGGCCCTATATTACAGAAATTATCACTCCACCCATACCAATTAATTATACCTGACCAGTGGCCACGAAATTNGCCATAGGCCCTATATTACAGAAATTATCACTCCACCCATACCAATTAATTATACCTGACCAGTGGCCACGAAATTACACCTTCAACGCATATTTTTTCCAGTGTTAGACACTAGAACACGTTTGTAACTCATGTATCAACCACCAGAGACAATTTACTGTCAACAAGAGTGATATCGACCTGTACCGAATGGTGACGAGGTCATGTAAATTGACATTTAATTTTTTTTTTAGTGTAATTATTTTTATTAAAAATATTTTTTATATAAAGCAGGGTTTTTTTTAATGAATAAGACACAACATACTTTATTTTAACTAATTTTATTCGGTAATGTACAACACGAAGAAACACATATAAACATTAAAAATTTATCTTGAACACTGTGTTTTGTGTATTGCAAGTCGCTGTTCCCCAGTGAGTCCTGATTTCCATGGGTAATCGGTATAATGCTTAAAACACTGTTTCCAGACATGAACTTTGTACCCATGCGAGGTAATCTGCAAGTTAACCAGTCTTGAAAAAAATTTTATGTAACAATAATGAGAAATTTTCGTAAGTTCGTCCTTCACCATCAGATGCTCGATATGTTCAGGTTTCTCGTTCTTAGTCACACATGTTGGCACCACTTTTCCCCTGGTATTCAGAGAGTACACATTTACAGACACACCATGGTTGTTGTTCTCAATGACACATATTTGCTGTAGAGGAGTCGGAAAATCCAGTCCTCTAAAATCAAACTTTTCTTCCACCTCAGCATACCTCTTGTCCACATGCTGCAGATTCGATGACTTAAATCCAGCCAACACTGACCACTTGAAACATTGGTTGTCCTAGTTGTGGAGATTGATTACGGCACGTTTGTGTTTGATAAAGTGGGAAGGTCAACAACATACATCGATAACTGTGAAGGTTTATTCACTATGTTACATGAGCCCCTTGCACATATTCATATGCACCCTTAGACCACCCATCTGTGAAATCGACACGCCACATTTCGAACACGCATACTTTATTTGGGTGGGGCTCTTTGTACAGCCATGCTTCTCATGTCGTCGTGCATTGCTGCTACAAGCGAAGGCCTTTTCACAAAAGCGACACTTATAATGTCGGAATGGTTCAGCAGAGGTGGTTGACCATACAGTTGTTTCTCGAACAGATGTCGATGGTGCAGTTGGCGATGCAGTTGCCTTAGCTCAAGAACTAGATGACACTTCTGCAGTCCCCGTGTCAAACATTCCCGAAGACCTTGGGAATTCCTGTAGACACATAGGTACCTCAGCCGTAGATGCAGATGATATGATTGAAGAGGAAGAAGTCTATGGCACTACTGGTACCACTCCCGAAGAAGTTGATGGCACTGCTGGTACCACACACGAAGAAGTCCATGGCATGGCCGTAGATCCCATTAGATCTGGAGTGTCCGAATACATCGCAGATGCAAAATAAGATGTCTGCATTGAAAGTTTGATGAGACGATCGGTACCTCCTCACTTTTGTCGATGAACTGCTGATTCTCCACTACGAGCCATTATTTATACCGATAGAACCCCCCTCCCTTCTCATATTCCCTCTGCAACTCCACCCCACCTTCCTTTCCAACCATCTGACACACTGCCTGTTTCTACCTTAGGCATGTGTACATTCCCATGTCCATCGGTGCGAATTGAACCTACATCAGTTTTACCCCAATATATAAATAGGTTATGTAGCATATGAGGTATGCGGATTTTATTTTTAATAAGGTTTCTTTAAGGAAAGAAAATGATAGTCTTACTAGTTGGGATAAAACAACCATTTTTAAATAGTTTTACACACAGAAATTTATTATACACATATAAACATAAATGCCATAACACAAAAATTTCAGACTATGTTAATTTTTTAAAATTGTTCTTCAAAACCAATGTCGAGGTGATGTCTGGTCTAGTCGTAACTCATCGATTCACTATCCAAGGATGAGGCACACAATTTGCACAGCAGCTGTGCATTCCTCCACACGCATGTCCAGTCAGGTTCTGACCTGTTGCAGACATGCTTGTGCTGGTCGTCTTAAAGTTTCGCCAGCTTGTGCAGCGAATAACAGCCATACTCGAATTGCACATCGATGATTTCAACTCCATTTCTGCGCAAGTTGCTGAACCATTGTTTTGCTTGGGCCCTGCCATTTAAGCCGGCCCTTGTGGATACTGCATCAGCAAGTCGTGCAGCACGTTTCCCACCTGGTGGTATGGAATCTTGCCTTCTTCCCACTCCAGTCCGTGGTGGTACTTGGTCATCTAGTCGTTCGTCTTCTTGCTTCTCTCGTACAGCAGTTTCCACGAATAAGGGGGTCGGAAGGAGCGCATGCGCATTTTGCGATCATCGTCGTAGGACACTGCGATCTCCTTGAGCACGTAGCCACTCAGGCTCTGGAAGCCTTACAGATTACAGTACATCCTGCTCATATTTATGCTCGAAGCCGACTAAACAGATATCGTTCATGGCCCATCGTATTTATAATGTTTGTGGCATTCACAAAAGTATTTTGATGACTTTGTCTCGACAATTATACGATGCAAGTCGGTCGTGAAGTATCAGGCAGAAAGTGTACGTGTGTAGGGGTATATTTACACGTGTAGTGAATTCGATCCTGCAGTCGATCACATTCGAACTGACACACTCGTTCTGTTAGTTCACGTCGAACACCATGAGCAGGGCCAAATTCTTGAAGCATCTGGTTTCAGTATCGGTGATTGGGTGCTCCCATAATATGCATTTCGGATTTGAGCATATGTTTGATATGTCAGCAGGTACGGTCCGTTTTCAAAGTTCATGTTCAAGTACACGCATGGATAGCTTTCACAAATATATATTCACATTTTCTGTTTGGCATGTGTCGATCTGCGAATAGTTCACTCTCACACTGTACTATCTTCCAGTCTGGAGCTTAACGATGATGTACCTCGACTTCTCGGTGGCAAATCTGGACTTCACCATCCAGTTTATGCGCTGGTTTGCGGACAATCCGGGATAGGTCTCGAGACTCCACGACCCGAAATCCATATCGATGTTTTTGCCATCTTCCACATTCTTCAGCATATTTATGAGTTCGATAGTACTCAGCTGAATGTGAGGCAACATCCATTTGATAGACTGTAGCTTCAGTTCCATTGTCTCCAGATTTACCCCCATACCCACGATGGCATCTGCATGCGTATTGGCTAGGAGCAGTACCAGTTCCTGCTTCGAATTAATGATAATTCGGTTGTAGTCTTCTGCGAATCCCAGCAGGATCGCTCAAGGAATACAGACCTCGTAATTCCCTCCGGTGTATATAGGNCTCGTTCGGCATGAGCGAGAGGTAACCATTTTTTATCGCGGTCACTATGCCGACATATATTGTCTGCTCTACCTCAACACCATTGAGCAAATACGTAATGCAATCGATGCGATGGAGATTACCATTGCTCATTACTTTCGTCGATGCTGGGTGGGATCCATCTTCTTTCGTCAGTGTCCCCCTGAATCTCAGGAATGACTGACAAGGAAGAGTGCAGATATCTTGGTGTCGGACCGCTATCTGAACTTCCGATGGTTACGTGTATAGTTCGTTCAGGAATGGCTGGTATGCATGACAATCCACTTTCGTGATGCTGTCTTCAAAAATGACCAGCTCGTCAACATTTATGTAATCTTCCATGGCGATTGACCTCGAAGCCAAGATTCCGAAGTAAAATCTCGTTGGCATATGTTACCACCTTGGAAACCTGGGCCGTACTGATTACAGGTTTGATGTGCTGCTTCGTATCATTGCTTCTAGTCGTCGTAAATCTCATTCCCATATTTTCGACTGCAAGTATAGGGTGATTTCTTAGTTTTGAAAGTTCACCAACTCTCCATATTGGTCGACGATTGTCATGATCACCTCATGTGCTCTTTTCGCGACGACCGGAACGTAAATGATGTTTTGCAGTGCCACGATCATTTTATAACATAGAGAGACCATCGGCGAAAACTCGTACAGCATATTGCTTGGCCTACCATTGAGATATGTACTGCTCACCAAATTGCAGTTTTTTCATATCACATTAATAGGCTGGGTCGCGACGATTCATGGATTTTTCCATCTTCGTAATTGCATGGCTCGAACCCCAGCATCATTTCGATGGAATCTGGTTTCGTAAAGTCGATATCTTCGCTGTATCTGATGATACTCTTCAGAGAATTGGAATTTCCATGTAGTTCGAATTCTGTGTCGGGAAACAGCTAATATTCTATATACCTTGCAATGTTGTCTATTTCGTAAGAGCCAATTGGCAATGTTACTTTGCGGGAGTCATAACCACTTTTCACGAGATACATCTTGTAGTTTTTTCATCGATGTTCAGTATCGCATTGTAGGTTTGAAAATCTACTAAACCTATGCAACATTCCCTCTCCAGGTCAAGTGTGCAGCACGCAGCTCGGAGCTACGACCCGTATACGTAAGGTTTATCGACATGACTGATTGATTCCGGTCCATGTATAGCCATTTTATTTAATTATTTGCACAAAGGAGCAAGGAATTGAAGACACAAGTGTCAGCAGTTCCATGTGTTCGGCTTATGCTCAATCTCATAGTTGTAAGTGGGTTTGCAATTTTTTCAGGTACAGTCACAGCTCGTGTGGAGGACACAAATTACCGAAACTGTCGTAGTAGCCTGCACATTTGCCACATCTGATATAATTTACCCAGTGAGTACCGGGCCCAGCCATCATGTCTAGGTTGATTATGGCACATTCGTCATGTTTTGTTTTAGGGAGCAAAGCATCTCGCATGAACACTCCACGAAAATGAGGTATCTCAATTTGGGTGCAAACAGTTCCAAATCCATGTTAATGAGCGGCTATTTCAGTAGATATTTCATTATCGCATCTTCCTGCTGCATCACTTTTGCACATCTCCTCCCCCTTCGACTGGACATGGCCTTAGGTAAAGGTCTTGGCAGTTTTTTTACCAAGGGCGATAGCTTCCGTATTTTCATTGTGCCTTTGGGCCTCCATAAACTGCTTCCGTTTGTTCGATGCTGTGTTGACGGCTCGGACGATACCACTTGTGGCTCCGATTAGGCCCCCAAGGGCTCCGAGTGCAGGCGAAAGTAGTGGAAAAAACCCACCCATATATGTTTTCTTGGTCTTGCATGCTTTTCTTCCCTTTTTCACCACTTTAATTTCACTTGCGCCATCCGCTTACTCTTTGCACCCATGCCCATCTTCACCTTGGCCTTCATCATGTTGGAAACTCCCCATGCTGCTATTTTTTCTCCGAGCCCGGTATCAGACGATTTTCTTATCTCGTCAGCCTTCTGTAGGAGTATATTGTCTGCCCGGTGCCGAGATTGTAGATACTTGTTCAGGGAATAGGGCGATGCAGTTTTGCATGCATGCTTCGCCCAGTGAGTTGATACCCATGTCACCGCATGCCAGCCTCTTAGTTATCGTAATTCCCGGCCTGCATAACTTGTATCCGCGAATGTGCAGATGGTAGATTGTTGAACAGCGTATTGACGATCCCGCTTCCAGATATAGTCATACCTATTCGGACATCATGGTGAACTGACCTAGAAACTTATAAATGCGTTCATTTGATACATTTTTGTTTCAGTATAATTCTAGACTTGGAACAGTACGGATGTATCACATATTAAAATATGTAATTTCAGTGCAAACTCTGCCAGAGGCAGTTTACTCGGAGTGATAATTTGAAGAGACATTTTATTGCCAAGAAAACATGCTTAATGTGATCAAGAGGCTTATTTATGCTTCCTCCTCCTACTCCTGCTACTCCTACTACTACTCCTACTACTCCTCATACTTCTCCTACTACTCCTCCTACTACTCCTACTACTCCTCCTACTACTCCTCATACTATTCCTACTACTCCTACTCCTCATCCTACTCCTCCTCATCCTACTCCTCCTCATCCTACTCCTCCTCATCCTACTCCTCCTCATCCTACTCCTCCTCATCCTACTCCTCCTCATCCTACTCCTCCTCATCCTACTCCTCCTCATCCTACTCCTCCTCATCCTACTCCTCCTCATCCTACTCCTCCTCATCCTACTCCTCCTCATCCTACTCCTCCTCATCCTACTCCTCCTCATCCTACTCCTCCTCATCCTACTCCTCCTCATCCTACTCCTCCTCATCCTACTCCTCCTCATCCTACTCCTCCTCATCCTACTCCTCCTCATCCTACTCCTCCTCATCCTACTCCTCCTCATCCTCCAATTTATGATATAAAACCAGTAGAAGAAAACAGTTTACAGAATGTCAAAGAAGATGTTACTCAACCCATATGTATTCATGCTAAAGATGAAGCTATCTCCCACGAATCACGACATGGAAGCCTATTTACGAATACAGTGCACTGAATCGTCACAGGACCATAAAATTGTTGGAAAGCATGTGTCCTACCCAACCTGCTGGAAGAAGCGAATGGTCTTCGATCCAAGAATGTGTACCTGTACTTAAATCGCTACAGCAACCGAAATACTAGCGACTGACATGAGTACTGGTGTGAAATACTTTCCTTATAGCGATAACGAGGTCATCGTGCCACTGAGCGAAGCATTGCCAAACTCTGTATTTATTTTCGTCGATGTGGCATGTGAGAAACAGATTTGCATTCAGGAATACTTTAGCATCGAATGGCATGCGAACATGGACTGTGTGTAGGTACCTCGGCCAGTCTTATTCGCGGATACACAAACAACTGCTTCATGATAATGATAATGTGTTGGTGCTGTTTCACATGGACAATATGAATTTGCGACATGTGTACGAAAACCATGTCAATATGGACATGACTTTATCGAATTTCAAGAACCTGTGTTCTTTGTGCTGGAAAGACAAGTTTGGATTTATGGTCATCGTAAAAGACTGGCTTCTATATAATGACAGGTACCGATGTCGAATCGATCAGTTCATTGTCGACCATCGAGAATGAGTTATAGAATACCGAAATTCGGGTAGAACAGCCTCAAACTGCGGCTTTAAAAGGACGAAGATGGAAGTTTTCTCGTACCAAAAAACGATGAAACTTGCGATGCTGGTAGAAAAATGGTTCGAAATGTTGGCGAACCCGACGAATCTAAAGATGCTGCTACTAAACATTTCGCCCTCGAAACTGACAATCACTTCATCTCGGAATAACACAATTTGTCGGCTGATCAGAGAAAATTCGTTCACACTTACTTCCCCGAACTCGGGGCACAGATGGAACGTGTGAAGACCGAGATCGTTTGCGGTTTGATGGCAATGGATGAGCATGTAACGAGTGTCCAAAGGCAAATTACTGACACACAGAATGTGGCATCCGCACAAAATTAAGAGAATTTAAAGGTGCTAAAAGATTCCATAGAACATACATTCGCTACCTCGATTTCTCACCTCGCCACGAGGTGGGAAATTGCCAAAAAATATTGGATATCTGCAGTGAACGCCTGGAAAGAATCGAAAATCGTTTGTTGTAGACTCACAACTAAACTTATAAAAGAGAGCAACGGTAAACATTTTTATTCATTACGGTGGTGGACATTGCTAGCGAACTGCATCGAGAAATACAGTTGGTTCGTTAGAAGAATTTGCTCGCCAAGAGAGCTAGACTTTCGCATTACCTTATAAATTAAAACATCTTAAAAGCCCATTACTCCACGCCTCAATGTACTCAGGGATAGCGAAGTAGCGCCCGTAGACGTGAAGACCGAAATCAACGATACTGCTGAGCCTACGAAGAAAAGGAAACATGATGCCGTACAAATTGATCGGGATGAAAGATCGAATGTGGATTTGGCACACAAGACATAGGCACAGAAGAAAGCCCTGAAATCTAAAGCCCTGGCTCGATGGTATCTATGATCGTAAATATCTCGTAACAATTATACGATGTATGGTGTATACAGCCAAATAATAAATTGTTCCTCGGTGCTGATGAAATAGAGTTTCTACCAGGTGGGATAATCCAAGTAGGCTATTACAAGACACATGGAACCCCTGGGCTTTACGATCTTCTATTTCGCAAGGAGCTCAGGGAGTTCACAGAATCCGACCAGCTGGAATACCAAAACAATGCTCGATCTCACACACGCCCTTTACCAAGATAACAATTCCGATACCAATTTTTATAAAGGCGAAGATCACGAAACAATCAACATTCTCGTCGACCTCTTCAGTGGCCTAGCACTGAATAGTGGGGACGTCTGAAGAAGATAGACGGTGATAAGAACATCGGCTACGTGTTTTGGGACGACTCGAACGAACTGGTGGATAGACTACGACTACTGGTCGCTTCGCAAAATAATGGAAATTACTCGCACACCAACGAGAATATATCCATCATCGAAGAACTGAAGGAGGGAGGCTACATACGAAGAGTCAGATGGTAATCACCCACGAACTGTACGCAGCCACCAGGCACAACAACTGCCATCGCAAGGTCATGATTTGTGATATGAACGACCTGTTTGAAGCCGACCTCGTCTAGATGATACTATATGCTCGGGTCAACAAGGGCTACAAATAAATTTTGACAGTTATCGATGCCTATATCCAATTCACCTGGGCCAGGCTGGTTAAGTCGAAGAATGCATATGATGTCACCGAGGCCATGGTGGATGGGTTGTGCGAAGGACGCATCCCGAATAATTTGCAAACCGACCAGGGCAAGGAATTCTACAATGCAAATTTCAAGGCTNGTTGTGCGAAGGACGCATCCCGAATAATTTGCAAACCGACCAGGGCAAGGAATTCTACAATGCAAATTTCAAGGCTCTGATGAAAAGTTACGGCATAAATTATTATTCCACGTACAGCAATCTCAAAGCATCTATCGTCGAGAGGTTCAGCANCTGATGAAAAGTTACGGCATAAATTATTATTCCACGTACAGCAATCTCAAAGCATCTATCGTCGAGAGGTTCAGCAGGACTCTGAAGGACAAGCTGTGGAAGCATTTCGTGGCGAATAGTAGCTACAAGTGGCTTGAGCTACAGCCGAAACTCGTCGGCGAGTATAATTCTACCTTTCATTCTACCACTCGCATGAAGCCCTAAGATGTCAAGGCCAACTCCCTGGTTCGGTCCGTGTATGCTGTTCCGAAGAGGAAGGACCCACGCAAGCCTAAAGTCAAAATCGGCGAGCTAGTGTGCATCTCCAAACAAAAAGACTTCTTCAAGAAAGGATTTACAGCGAATTGAAGCTCCGAACTGTTTCTTGTGCGACGTATATGCAACTACCCACCGAGTACTTACTATCTCGAAGATCTGAACAAGGTACCCATTCATGGCAGTTTCTACACAGAGGAGTTCCAGCCGACGAAGTTTCCTTATGTGTATTTGGTGGAAAAGGTGCTGAAACTACGTAATGGAAGGGCGCATATCAAGTGGTGAGGTTTCCCTGCCCTCTACAATTCGTGGGGCGTTGAAGCGGGCATCGAGAGGTGAACTCGCCATGGAAGAGGTCGATGCATAAATAAATACTTTTATTCAAGGGCATATGTGTTTCCTCCATTCATTTTAAATACATTTTTTAAAAATTTTGCTTATTTTTTTAAGATTTGCCTTAAAAATTACAAATATTATCAGTAAATACACTATGTTTGGAGTAGCCAAATAATATTTTGGGTAAAGCATAGTAATAGAAAGATAGTTACATACTTAACAACATATGAAATTAGTTAAAGAAATGAAGACCTCCGAGAAAACCACTCAAGCACAAACAGATATCCACAACGACCCCGCCGAGAATCATGTTCCCTGTATGCTATGGAGGGCAGTCAAGTCGAAGCTACCAAGGGCTACTGTACGAGACTAATGAAATATATAATTTAAAATAAAATGACGCACGTGGTACGGTGAATACCACCACTGAAAAATAGTGATCAATGCATTGTTATTAAAATGATACACTTAGCTTTCATCAAAATATTTTTTGCTGTAATCAGTTAGTGTAAATTGCAGCTCCTGTTAGCATACAGGCCATAGTAGTGTTCTTTCCCTCATTCCCAATTATTATCAAATAAAGAAACTCTTTCCTGAAACCTATTTTTTTAGAGCAAAGCATTCCCTACAAAAAATTTTTAATTGGTATTTTGCACACAAATTATAAAGTACTTTGTTCTGTAGTAATGCAAATACTACATGTACAGTCACGCGGTAGACATTTTTTACAAAAAACATATATTGACTACGAAACTGTTTTAAAATGACGTTTATTTTTATTAACCATTCTCTTCATTTATATGGGATTCGTGTTATGGGATAGTCCTGTGGCAATGAAATAAATATAGTATTTATAAACATAATTACTCTTCCTGTTCGAGTATTTCGTTATTGCGAAATTGTTGACAAATACTTACGTTTCTCAACGATCCCTCGTATTGATGGTTAACATTAGGATTGCATTTTTGCGTGATTATTTATAGTAACCTGTAGAATGTAAAATAACATATTAGTAGGTTAAAATTTTCTGTGACGCAAATGCGTCACAGATACTGCGTGATATGTATGTGGCTGCTCCCAAGTACACAATCTAAGAGAGAGGAAAAATGGTAATAATATTAAAAACGGATGTAGTCACTGAATTTTTTTCGTGGCTAGCTACTCAACTGCAATTAAACATTCGGCAAATGTCGTATTTTTATCTTTAAACGAAGTTTAGTGTAGATGTGTATCTACAATGTCGAACCCACATCGCTAAGTGTACAGAGCTGCAAGCTTTGACATCTATGTTTATGTGCGTGTGTGAGCACATCTGTGCATGTATTATAACCTTTCGTTTCATGCATAAGATAAATGTATTTGTTTTGTATAGACACGCATCTTGTGGGAACAGTTATTTTGCACCAACACACTCAGATGTGGTGGTGGCTGGATAGCCTTGGGCGCACCTGCAGCTGACAGTGTAGGCCTTGCCCCACCTTACTTGCACTCGAACACATGCCTCCCCCTCCCCTTCTCAAAACCCGTAACAGGCTGGCCAGATGTCAGTGTCGCATCATTGACACCCAGATAACTGCTGCGCGCAGATACCCTGGGGTGCTTTGGGCGACTCTTATTTCAACGACTGTTCATACGAACTGTGCTAANTAACTGCTGCGCGCAGATACCCTGGGGTGCTTTGGGCGACTCTTATTTCAACGACTGTTCATACGAACTGTGCTAAGGCGTGTCTTCAACCGATATCACATTACAGCATTGAATTCAATGCCTGTAGTTGACTGGTAGCTAGCGTCTGTATGTAATATGGCGTTAAACTTTCGTATAATATATTTTTTTTATGCGCCAGCCAATCAGAGTGCCATGGAAATTATTGTTCCCCGCTTTTAACGTTTTTTTTCTTCTGTTTCCTGCCATCGCCTTTCCTATCTATGAGACAGATATTTTTTTAAAACAGTGACATTACCCNTTTTTTTTCTTCTGTTTCCTGCCATCGCCTTTCCTATCTATGAGACAGATATTTTTTTAAAACAGTGACATTACCCTATAATAGCAGCCGCAAATACAAATGACACACTTTCAGCATACAGAAATACGTGAACAAATCCACTTCATTTTCATGATGCAGCTCGGAAAAAAAAATCTGATTGTTAACAGCAGATTTTTTTCTTAAGCTGTGTTTTATGTCACTTACACTGTGATATTTATGACATTTTTGATAGCAGACGACCCTTAAGGATGGTTCGCAGTATATCACATATGCAGTTCCATTACGGAAATTTTAACTAAAAACGAGATTTATTACATATTATCGTTGGCAAATTTTTATTTACCAAGAAAATTAAAATCCTATCGCTCATTTGTAAGTAACTTCGGTTTTCTTCGGCATGCGCGTGCATGTGAATAAACCAAATTTCACTAGTTTTTTTTTAAAACACGCGATGTCTTAATACACAAGTGATATACGGCTACAAGGCTGTACAGCAGCTGACGTGCGATCAAGATAGTTGGTATGCTCTTGGCTCGGGGTCAACACGCCCCCCCCCCCAAACATTTCCGAAGTTGCACCATATTGTCGCCAGCAGTCTTCGCCTGTTATTACAGGTGCGTCGCGAGCCTGTATGCGNATTTCCGAAGTTGCACCATATTGTCGCCAGCAGTCTTCGCCTGTTATGACAGGTGCGTCGCGAGCCTGTATGCGTATCCTGGTGGTTTAATTTTCATAAAACGCAGAGCTAAATACCACCTTTTTTTCATGAAAGAATTTTTAAAACAAAAAAGTATTAATATTCGCATTATAGTAAAAAAAAAATTTAAAAATATCTTTTTTATTTTTAGAAAATTGTTAACAGTTAAAAGTGCGATTGGAAGTTTTAGAAATCCGAGGTAGCAGGCCGTCATTATTTACATTTAAAACTTTTTTTTAATTAAATTTTTTTTTGTTTACGGGTTTTTGTGAGGGAGGAGGGGGAATAAATACGCCCCACCCTCCCGCGATGCTTATGGTACCAAAGTGCCAGGCCGAAATTATTTACTTTTTAGTAAAATCTTTACTAGGGTTACGGGTTGCTGGAATGGCTGATCGTGGGTTGGGAGCTTCAAAGAGGGAAGTGAACGAGGCGGCAAGCCACGCCTGTGACGTCGTCGTTGACAACTCCGTCTCAGACATCCTGAAATCCTGTAAGTCCGAAGAAAGATAATCACACTACTTACATGCATCTAAGGCATGCTGCTGTGTCACTGCTCAGACAATGTCAAAGGGGATTACACAGTGAAATACGCCACCTTCCTCTTCGCACGCAGGCTTCAACTAACAGGACATAATTGCCTCCGTGTTTATTTCCTGCAGTGTTAGTTGTACGTAGTAAGTGATAGAGTATGGAACAGTATACCAATGCAGAGTACGCCGATATGGACCTAGTGTATGGTTATGCGGAATGCAATGGAAGAGTGGTACAACGACGCTATCAGGAGCTGTTAGTAGTTATAAATAGTATGTTCCAGGACACCTGGCTTTGGCTGGGGTGCAGGGGACACGCGGGGATTCGTCGAGGGGAGCCGGGGTGAAGTCATTTCCCCCTTTTTCCCTTTTTTCCCTAGCCCTTTTCCTTTTGCACCCAAAAAGGGTCAAAATGTTTCGAATTTCCCTCAAAATTTCCCGAATTTCCCTAAAAATTTTTCAAAATTTTGGATCTCATGCACAATATGGATGGTTTCCACAATCCAGATGGATCCGGCTGAAAATAGCCGGAATGTGCAAGTAGGTACGCGAGGTTCTCGTCTCTGATTGGCTACGCGAGGCACTCGAAAAGGTCTCGTCTCTGATTGGCTATGCGAGGCTCTCGAAATGGTCCCATCACTGGCAAGTCAGTACCATTCATATTAGCTGAAGAATCTTCGTGTTCATTGGCCCCCTGTCATGCAACTTCTCACATGATATTAGCATAGTTAACCCAAATTCCGAATCGTTTCGCATAGTCACCAAATTCAAAACATACGCATCACCCCGACAACGAAAATTAACACAGGGTCATTTATGCCCTATGCGAACTTATAAGAATAGTTTATCGTAATTTACAACCCGTTTAAGATAAAGTCGCCAAATTCGTAACATAGACATCACCCCCATCAAAGACAATTATCATAGTGTCAGTAATGCCCTATGCATACATATAACAATAGTTGGCCATAATTCACTAACGGTTCAACATACAGTCTCCAAACTCATAACATAGACATCTCTCCCGACAACAAAAATGATTGCAGAGTAATTAACATCCCATGCATACTTATAAGCACAGTTAACTATAATTTCCGAACTGTTGAAGTTACAGCAGTCAAATTTATAACATATTCATCACCCCTGTCAACGAAAATTATAGCAGATATTAATGCCCTATGTGTACTTACAAGCATAGTTGGACATATTTTCCGACCTATTGAAGATACGGTAATCAAACTCATAACATATGTTAACCCCCGACAACTAAAATAACTGCACAGTAATTTACGTCCGAAACTTACTTAAAAGCATAGTTCAACATAATTTCCGAACCGTTTAAGATAGAGCTACCAAAATCATTACATAGACATAGTATACTTATAACATAGGCATAAGTCCCGACAACGAAAATAACCACATAATTATTTATGCCCTATGCATACTTGTAAGCATAGTTGGCCATAATTTCCACCCTGTTTAAGATAGTCGCCAAATTCATAAAAAAGACATCACCCCCGACAATGTCAATTATAATTATCACTCAGTCATTTATGCCCTATGTATACTAATAAGCATAGTTACTAGTAATTTTCAACCCGTTTAAGATACAGTCGCTAAATTTGTAACATAGACATCATCCCCGACAACGACAATTATCACAGTGTCCTTTGTAGCAACTGCAGATTTGCCAACGTCTACAAGACCTACCCATGTGTTAACTGTTGTATGGTATATTCGAATAAGAGTGGCCTGAGTGCTCACAGCAGGAATTTTTTTCCAAAAATAATTACCATAAATGTACAGCTAGAATGAAGAATATGTTGAGCATGTATAAAATATGGTTCAGTACTCTTATTATGTCAAGTCTGTAAATAAAGGTAAAGTGTATACATTATTTCTATGTTATTCTTTATCTTAACAATCGATAATATTAGGTTCATCTCCACCTCTAGGAAATAAACTAGATTTTGTCAAATTCTGAAAGATAATTAATAGTTTTTGTATAGTGCCAAGTCTCGAACTCAGTTCCCTATCGATGGGCTGGTGGAGCAATACACACAGAAATACTCACTACCGACAACGAAAATGACTACATAGGTATATATATGTCCTAACCGCACTTATAAGCATTGTTAACTATAACTTCTAAACCAAATAAATATGAAAACATGTACATAAATAAAATTCAGGATGGATAATTTACAACAAACTGAGATATGCAAAACGCAATATATATACAAATGTGATACATACATGAGGCACATAGTCGTGGTAACTGTAAAAATACTTATATGATAATATAAACGATCATCGCCAGTCCTACACAAGGGTCGGCAGCTCGTGTCCTCGCTAACAGGGGTAACCCTCAACAACCAGACATAGAATGAAAAAAAATGAACGATGCTATACAATACCAGACTGTGCTGCTCAGTACAAAAGACTAGCAAACAACTTCCTTACAAACCAACTGAAACGAAACCATTGCAATTAGTGTACAACACTAGCAGTGGAACGCGACCGTTGTCGTATGCCAGGGAATATGTGGGGCAGCTCAGGTGTTCGGCCGGCGACATGAGCTCCGTGCAGGTCTCGGCAAGTCGAACGGTTGAAACAGAACACTAGCTGAGTATGTCAGGCTCCAAGGTCACACAGCATCTGCTAGGACCACGATGGCCTTCAGCCATCTCCGTTTCCCCTGTCATCTATCAGGAAGGGGGACAACATTGTTCATGTTAGTGTTGTCGGATGCTAGGTGCACCCGCGTCGACATGCATGACTGAATTATGGCATGCATAACACTCACCTATACGTGCAGTATATTCATA
Source organism: Clitarchus hookeri (assembly GCA_002778355.1). Classification (NCBI taxonomy): domain Eukaryota; kingdom Metazoa; phylum Arthropoda; class Insecta; order Phasmatodea; family Phasmatidae; genus Clitarchus; species Clitarchus hookeri. The sequence continues at coordinate 207,907 of NQII01002561.1, forward strand.
CAGATACAAAACAGATATAGCAATTAAAAAAGGTAAAGTAATCAAATTATAAACACTCACCAACCAGCTCATATTGCACAAGTGTCAGGTGCTGTACGATGCTTTAGATGATGCTAGACAAGTCCAGACCGTCCCGATCAGTACAACAACCATTCCACCCCCGTTTTATCATTTTTCTTCTTTCACCTGACGTCCTGGCAGAGGCGAGTCTCATACTCTCCCATTCCACCTTGATTTTCCCATATTCCTGCCAGTCTCCTTCACTAAACGTCCTGATGGGGACGTGTCGCATGCTCTGTCATTTCACCTTAGTTTTCTCATATTCCTTTGATGCACCTTTCTTATAATAACGTGTACATGTTTTAATGTAACCCTTGGCTATTGGTTATGTAGGGAGTAACCTTGTTTGAATTATAGCAATTATTATGTACTCTGGAGACTGCAGTCGTCAAGTATGTCGGGTGAGAGACGAATCTTAAACAAGGTGCAAGTACCATATGCACTGAAGGTAACCGCCGCTGGACGAGTTATACACAAACTTCAAGTAACTTGTATGCTGAAGGTAACAAACTTCTGGATATGTAGGCTGTGAGAGACGAGTCATACAGTCTCATTATATGTTCCCTCTACAAACACACATGCACGCGCACTCAAACATGCATACACACATGCGCGCACATGTACGCATGCACACACATGCACATGCGCCCACACACATGTGCATTTACACACCCATGCGCACACATGCATGCACGTGCTTGCACACATACATGCATGCACTCTCACACGTTCGCACACACACACACATCGTCCATGCTGTAATAATACAGTGTAATAATACTGTGTGACTCGTATCTCACGTCTGTAAAAAAATGTAAAAATATATCAATTATTTCAGTGTTATTCATTTATCCTAACCCACGCTAATATTATGTTCACGTCCATCACTAGGAAAAGAAAAATAGTAGATTTTGTTAAAGTCTGAAAGAGAATTAATAGTCATTTTTATTGTTCCAAGCCTCGAACTCAGTTCCCTATCGACGAATGCCTGAGCCAAACATTCGGACGCTCTCGACATCTTCGCTTCTCCAGTCGACCACTCGAGTGCACGACCAGCATTTTCTAGGGTCACAGTAGTCTTCCGCCATTTTCTTTTTGCCCTGCCACCAGTCAGGGGGCGCACCAATATTATATGTGTCACCTATGAGGGCCACTAGGAGAACTCAAGTCGACACACATGACTGAATTCCGACATGCAGAACACTCACCTATGCATGCAGTATATTCATACAGATCACACACACCCACACACACATGCACACTCACAAACATGCACGCACGCACATTTACACACACGTACGAGGTTTCAATTCAACCGGCAATGTGATCTACAGTTGAAAGGTTCCGATAGCATTGGATGAGTACAGTTGGCTGGTTAAATGCGAGGGCTAAACATTGCAATAAAATGCGTCAGTCTAACAAGCGGGTTGGGGTAACCTTGTACGACAAACACAGAGGTGACAAAATTCATGGGATAGCAATATGCAAATATACAGATGGCAGTAGTATTGTGTACAAAATGTATAAATGGGCAGTGCATTGGTTGGGATTTCGTTTGTTATCAAGTGATTCATGTGAAAAGGTTTCTGACATGATTATCGCCGCACGACGGGAATTAACAGACTTTTAACGTGGAATGGTAGTTGGAGCTAGACGCATGGGACGTTCCATTTCGGAAATGGTTAGGGAATTCAACATTCCGAGATCCACAGTGTCAAGAGTGTGCCGAGAATACCTAATTTCAGGCATAACCTCCCACCATGGACTACGCAGTGGCCGACCGCCTGCACTTAATGACCGAGACAAACGACGTGTGCGTATAATGGTCAGTGTTAACAGACAAGCAACACTGCGTGAAATAACCGCAGGAATCAATGTGGGACGTACGACGGACGTGTCCGTTAGGACAGTGCGGCGAACTTTGGCTGTACTGGGCTATACCAGCAGAAGACCGACTCGAGTGTCTTTACTAACAGCGCGACATAACCTGCAGCGCCTCTCCTGGGCTCGTGAACATATCGATTGAACTCTAGACGACTGGAAAACCGTGGCTTAGTCAGATGAGTCCCGATTTCAGTTGGTAAGAGCTGATGGTAGGGTTCGAGTGTGGCGCAGACCCTACGAATCCATGGACCCAAGTTGTCAACAAGGAACTGTGCAAGCTGGTGGTAGCTCCATAATGGTGTGGGCTGTTTTTACATGGAATATACTGGTTCCTCTGGTCCAACTGAACCAATTATTGACTGGAAAGTGTTATGTTCAGCTACCTGGAGACCACTTGCAGCTATTCATGGACTTCATGTACCCAAACAACGATGGAATTTTAATGGATGACAATGCGCCATGTCACCGGGCCACAACTGTTCGCCATTGGTTTGAAGAACATTTTGGACAATTCCAGCGAATGATTTGGCCACCAAGATCGCCCGACATGAATCCCATCGAACATGTATGAGACATAATCGAGAAGTCAGTTCATGCACAAACTCTTGCACCGGCAACACTTTCGCAATTATGGAGGTCTATAGAGGTAGCATGGCTCAATATTTCTGCCGGGGACTTCCAACGACTTGTTGAGTCCATGACACGTCGAGTTGCTGCGCTTCACCGGGTAAAANTTGTATGAGACATAATCGAGAAGTCAGTTCATGCACAAACTCTTGCACCGGCAACACTTTCGCAATTATGGAGGTCTATAGAGGTAGCATGGTTCAATATTTCTGCCGGGGACTTCCAACGACTTGTTGAGTCCATGACACGTCGAGTTGCTGCGCTTCACCGGGTAAAAATAGGTCCGACATGATATTAGGAGATATCCTATGACTTTTGTCGCCTGAGTGTTTATAAAACCGTTCCATGTGTGAAAAAAATTTAGTTACTTAGTAATAAATAATAAAGGTTCAACATAGGCGCAAACATGTTGCAAGCATGATAACGTATCGAATCTATACTATAATACCTGAAATTTCGGTCAGTTCGTAATAGAGATATTAGTGTTACTATTGCGACGAGAACTTAAGTAAACAGCTGGAATGACCACCAACAGGAAAAAAGAACTTACGTTCACACGAACCAAACTAAAAAAAATCTACAATATGATAATTGTTGTATACTATATATCACCAAAGTTAATGTAACGTTACATTAAACGATTTGTAAATGTTTTGGCCCTTTACTTGCTACTAAACACAGTGTATGTAAACCAGTGGCCATGCAAATGTATATGTCACTGCTAAACATATTGATGGTTATGGTTAGATATTTAAAAAAAATGTAAAGGTAAATAGTTATAACTTCTACCGGCTGTTGCGTATTGCACACGCAATGAACACTGTACATTACAGTAGACCAAAAAAATACACTCTCGAAACGCTGATACCAGTAGACATAAAAAGAAAAGGAAAGTAGTTATTAGCACCTACCAACCAACATGAATTGCACAAGTGACGAGCACTGTACAGCACATCACTCGATGTTAGATAACACTACGCATCTGAAAACTGGCGCTGTAGCCTTGGTTAGTACAGCAAAATACTAAATGTTCTTTCTCACATACACCCTCCGTCCGAGTTATGCTACAGTGCCACACAAATTCCACCAAGCAACAAGCAACATACGTAGCATTAGACTAAACTGAAATACTGTGACAGAGTCGTGAAGTATGGAGAGCGACAAGGTTGACACTGCTGCATACCGCCGCAAAACGGATATAAAAATAAAATATAAAGTAAACAACTTATGCACACTTACCAACCAACCAACACATATTGCACAAGCGTTGGGTACTGTACGATGCTTTAGATGATGCTAGACAAGACCAGACCATCCTGTTCAGTACAACAGTCATTCCACACTAGTTTTCTCATATTCCTTCTGGAAGCCTTCCACCTATCGTCCTGGCGGGAGACGAGTCTCATGCTCTATCATTCCACCTTAGTTTTCTCATATTCCTTCCATGCACCTTTCTTATATTAGCACATGCGTGTTTTTAATGTAACACTTGGATATGTATGACTTGTTAACATTATAATTATATATGACTTTTTTTTTTGTATGAGACTCGTCACCACTAGGAATTCAGGTGAAAGGATTCTGGAAGGAATATAAGAAACCTGAGGTGGAATGGTAGAGTATAAGTTACGTCACCACTAGGATGTCGGGTGGAAGGATGCTGGAAAGAACATGCGAAAACCGAGGTGGAATGGTAGAGCATGAAACATGTCTCCATCAGGGTGTCAGGTAAAAGGTTGTTAGAAGGAATATGAGAAAACCGAGCTGAAATGGTAGAGCATGGGATTCGTCACCACTAGGATGTCAGGTGAAAGGATGCTGGAAGGAATATGAGAAAACCGAACACATTTTGCAGGGATCTGGGGTCGGGGACGTTGTCGTAGGGACTAGTAAACCTCGAGGTGCATCGTGGAAGGGATCTGAGGGCGGGGTGTCGTCGTAGGGATCTCAGAACCTATGGGGGTCATTGTAGCGGGTCGAGGCGTTGTCGTGGGGATCCGGTGGCTTCGACGCGGGGAGAGGGGGTCGTGGCATTGTCGTGGGGAGCTGGCACTGGTAAACAAAATGGCCACCATGGAATGTTCTAGTAAAAAAATATTTTTTGATCTTGACCTTTTTCGATATTTAACATTGCTTGTAGAGTAGATTACCAGCCATGACTAGATTTAAATTTGAGTTGTGCGCATTAAAAAAATATATATCAAGAAAATTATTTAAAAAATCTAAAAATTTTACAAAATTTTCAAAAAAATTAAAAATTTTGGAAAATTTTCTAACAATATCAGAGTTTCGAAAGTGTATTTTTTTTTTGGTCTAACATAATGTGCAGTGTTCGTTGCATGTACAACATGCAACAGCCGGTAGGAGTTTATAACTATTTTTTACCTTTACATTTATTTTAAATATCTAATCATCAATATATATAGTAGTGACATAGACTCTTGCATGACCACTGGTTTACATACACGGTGTTCAGGGGCAAGTAAAAATCCACAATATTTACAAATCGTATAATGCAACGTTACATTAACTTTGGTGATAGAAAGTATACAAAAATTCACATATTGCAAATTTTTTTAGGTTGGTTCGTGTGAACGTAAGTACTTTTTTCCTGTTGGTGGTCATTCCAGCTGTTTACTAAAGTTCTCGTCACCATAGTAACACTAATATCCTTATTACGAATTCTTGAACTATCAGGTATCATACCATAGATTCGATACGTTATCATGCTTGCAGCGTGCTTGCAGCTATGTTGAAACTTTATTATTTATTACTATATATTTTAATTTCTTTCACGCATGGGACGGTTTTATATACATTGAGGTGACAAAAGTCATGGGATAGCAATATGCAAATATACAGATGGCAGTGGTATCGCGTACAAAATGTATAAATGAGCAGTGCATTGGTTGGGTTTTCATTTGTAGTCAAGTAATTCATGTTATAAGGTTTCTGACGTGATTATGGCCGTACGACGGGAATTAACAGACTTTGAACGCAGAATGGTAGTTGGACCTAGACGCATGGGACATTCCATTTCGGAAATGGTTAGGAAATTCAACATTCCGAGATCCACAGTGTCAAGAGTGTGCCGAGAATACCTAATTTCAGGCATAACCTTCCACCATGGACAATGCAGTGGCCGACCGCCTGCACTTAATGACCGAGACCAACAACGTGTGCGCAGAATGGTCAGTGTTAACAGACAGGCAAAACTGCGTGAAATAACCGCAGGAATCAATGTGGGACGTACGACGGACGTGTCCGTTAGGACAGTGCGGCGAACTTTGGCTGTACTGGGCTATGCCAACAGAAGACCGACTCGAGTGCCTTTACTAACAGCACGACATCGCCTGCAGCGCCTCTCCTGGGCTCGTGACCACATCGTTTGGACCCTAGACGACTGGAAAACCGTGTCTTGGTCAAATGAGCCCCGATTTCAGTTGGTAATAGCTGATGGTAGGGTACGAGTGTGGCACAGACCCAACGAATCCATGGACCCAAGTTGTCAACAAGGAACTGTGCAAGCCGGTGGTGGCTCCATAGTGGTGTGGTCTGTTTTTACATGGAATGAACTGGGTCCTCTGGTCAAACTGAACCGATCAGTGACTGGAAATGGTTATGTTCAGCTACTTGAAGACCACTTGCAGCCATTCATGGACTTCGTGTACCCAAACAACGATGGAATTTTAATGGATGACAATGCGCCATGTGACGGGGCCACAACTGTTCGCCATTGGTTTGAAGAACATTTTGGACAATTCCAGCGAATGATTTGGCCACCAAGATCGCCCGACATGAATCCCATCGAACATTTATGAGACATAATCGAGAAGTCAGTTCATGCACAAACTCTTTCACCAGCAACACTTTCGCAATTATGGACGTCTATAGAGGCAGCATGGCTCAATATTTATGCCAGGGACTTCCAACGACACGATATTAGGAGGTATCCCATGACTTTTGTCGCCTCAGTGTATGTCGTATAAGGTTACCCTATCCGCTTGTTAGACTGACGCTGTTTAATCCAATATTTAGCCCTCCCAGTCTAAACATACTACTGTACTTATCCTATGCTATTGGAACCATTAAACTGTAGCTCACATTGCTGGTTGGATTGAAACCTCAAAAAGGTATGTGTTTGTGTGTGTGTGCATGTGAGTATGTGTGCGTGCATGCATGAATGCGAGTGTGCATAGGCATGTGTGTGAGTGTGTATTCTGTATGAATATACTGCACGCATAGGTGAGTATTCTGCATGTCGGAATTCAGTCATGTGTATCGACTTCAGTTCTCTTAGTGGCCGTCATAGGTAACAGAAAGAATGTTGGCGCTCCCCCTGACTGGTGGTAGGGGGAAAATAAGATGGCTGAAGACTACTGTGACCCTAGAAAATGCTGGTCGTGCACACTAGTAGTCGACTGGAGAAGCTAAGATGTCGAGAGCGTCTTTATGTATTGCTCAAGCATTCGTCGATAGGGAACTAATTTCGAGACTTCGAACTATACAAACGACTATTAATTCTCTTTCAGACATGACAAAATCTGCATTTTTCCTTTTCCTAGTGATGGACGTGAACCTAATATTAGCGTGGGTTATGATAAATGAATATCACTGAAATAAATTATATGCTTTTACCTTTTTTACAGACGTGAGAGACGAGTATGACAGTCTCTCATTAAACAGTATTATTCAAGCATGGACGCTCTGTGTGTATGCGCGCATGTATGTGTGTGCGTGCACGTTTGTATGCATGTGAGTGCATGTAATGTGTGAGTATACATGTGTGAGCATGCATGAGATGTGTGTGCATGCATGAATATGTCTGCATGTGTGTGTAAATGCGTGTGTGTGCGCTCCTGCATGTTTATGCATGCATACGTGTGCATGCATATCATTGTGCGCACATGCAGGTGTGTGTGCGTGCGTGTGTTCGCGTGCGTGTGTGTTTGTAGAGGGAACATATAATGAAGCTGTATGACTTGTCTCTCACAGCCTACATATCCAGAAGTTTGTTACCTTCAGCATACAAGTTACTTGAAGTTTGTGTATAACTCGTCCAGCGGCGGTTACCTTCAGTGCATATGGTACTTGCACCTTGTTTAAGATTCGTCTCTCACCCGACATACTTGACGACTGCAGTCTCCAGAGTACATAATAATTGCTATAATTCAAACAAGGTCTCTCCCTACATAACCAATAGCAAAGGGTTACATTAAAACCTGTACACGTTATTATAAGAAAGGTGCATCAAAGAAATATGAGAAAACTAAGGTGAAATGACAGAGCATGCGACACGTCCCCATCAGGACGTTAAGTGAAGGAGACTGGAAGGAATATGGGAAAATCAGAGTGGAATGGTAGAGTATGAGACTCGTCCCTGCCAGAACGTCAGGTGAAAGAAGGAATATAATGAAACGGAGGTGGAATGGTTTTCTGTTCTGATCGGGTCGGACTGGTCTTGTCTAGCATAATCTAAAGCATCGTACAGCACCTGACACTTGTGCAATATGTGCTGGTTGGTGAGTGTTTATAATTTGATTACTTTACTTTTTTATCTTTTATATCTGTTTTGCATCTGTATGAAATTACTGCACGTATAGGTGAGTGTTATGCATGCCGTAATTCAGTAATGCATGTCGACGCGGGTGCACCTAGCGTCCGACAACAGTAACGCCAACAATTTTGCCCCCCTTCCTGATAGATGACAGGGGAAACGGAGATGGCTGAAGGCCATCGTGGTCCTAGCAGATTCTGTGTGACCTTGGAGCCTGACATACTCAATTAGTGTTCTGTGTCATCCGTTCGACTTGCCGAGACCTGCACGGAGCTCATGTTGCCGGCCGAACACCTGAGCTGCCCCACATATTCCCTGGCATACGACAACGGTCGCGTTCCACTGCTAGTGTTGTACACTAACTGAAATGGTTTCGTTTCAGTTGGTTTGTAAGGAAGTTGTTTGCTAGTCTGTTGTACTGAGCAACACAGTCTGGTATTGTATAGCATCGTTCATTTTTTTTTCATTCTATGTCTGGTTGTTGAGGGTTACCCCTGTTAGCGAGGACACGAGCTGCCGACCCTTGTGTAGGACTGGCGATGATCGTTTATATTATCATATAAGTATTTTTACAGTTACCACGACTATGTGCCTCATGTATGTATCACATTTGTATATATATTGCGTTTTGCATATCTCAGTTTGTTGTAAATTATCCATCCTGAATTTTATTTATGTACATGTTTTCATATTTATTTGGTTTAGAAGTTATAGTTAACAATGCTTATAAGTGCGGTTAGGACATATATATACCTATGTAGTCATTTTCGTTGTCGGTAGTGAGTATTTCTGTGTGTATTGCTCCACCAGCCCATCGATAGGGAACTGAGTTCGAGACTTGGCACTATACAAAAACTATTAATTATCTTTCAGAATTTGACAAAATCTAGTTTATTTCCTAGTGATGGAGGTGAACCTAATATTATCGATGTTAAGATAATTGAATAACCTAGAAATAATTTTTACACTTTACCTTTATTTACAGACTTGACATAATAAGAGTACTGAACCATATTTTATACATGCTCAACATATTCTTCATTCTAGCTGTACATTTATGGTAATTATTTTTGGAAAAAAATTCCTGCTGTGAGCACTCAGGCCACTCTTATTCGANCAAATTCCTGCTGTGAGCACTCAAGCCACTCTTATTCGAATATACCATACATCAGTTAACACATGGGTAGGTCTTGTAGACGGTGGCAAATTTGCAGTTGCAATAAATGACACTGTGATAATTGCCGTTGTCGGGGATGATGTCTATGTTACAAATTTGGCGACTGAATATTAAACGGGTTGGAAATTACGAGCAACTATGCTTGTAAGTTTTAATAGGATACAAATGACCATGCACTCATTTACGTTGTTGGGAGTGATGTCTATGTTATGAATTTGGCAACTGTATCTTAAACTGTTCGGGAATTATGGCCAACTATGCTTACAAGTATGCATAGGGCATAAATTACTTAATGATAATATACGTTGTCGTGAATTATACCTATATTACGAATTTGGCACCTGTATCTTAAACTATTCAGAAATTATGGTAAACTATGTTTATAAGTATGTAAAGGATATAAATGGCTCTGCGATAATTTTCGTTTAACGGGAATGATCCCTATGTTACGAATTTGGCGCATGTATCTTAAAATGTTCGGAAATTATGGTAACGATGCTTATAAGTGCGCATAGAGCATAAATGACCCTGTGTTAATATTCGTTGTCAGGGTGATGCGTATGTTATGAATTTGGTGACCAAATGTTAAACGATTCGGAATTTGGGTTAACTATGCTTATACCATCTGAGAAGTTGTATGACAGGGGTGCTATGAACACGAACATTATTCAGCTAGTATGAATGTTACTGGCTTGTCAGTGATGGGACCATTTCGAGAGCCTCGGGTAGCCAATCAGAGACGAGATCGTTTCGAGAGCCTAGCATAGCCAATCAGAGACTAGAGCCTCTCATACTTGCTTGCACATTCCGGCCTTTTTCAGCCGGCTCCATCCGGATTGTGCAAACCATCCGTATTGTGCTCGCAATCCAAAATTTTGGAAAATTTTGAGGGAAATTAGGGACATTTTGACGTTTTTTTGGCGAAGAAAGGGAAATTTCGAGAATAAAAAGGGAAAAACGGGGGAAATTACGTCATCCCGGCTCCCCGCGATGAATCCTAGCGAATCCCCCAGACAAGGCCAGGTAGCCTGGAACATACTATTTATAACTACTTAACTACTACTGTTCCTGCAGCGAAGGCAACCTCATCACAGCACATTTGCAGCAGCAGATAGGTGCCTTCGGGAAACCGGGTCCTTCTGTTTTCGTAAGCATGATACCAGCTATGTGAGATATGTCCGAACACCCGATATTGAACAGGTGGTGTTACATGCGGTCAGTGACAATCCTGCCACAAGTGAATCATGGAACTGTTTTGAATATCTTACACGAGCAGCTATTGCAGCCGTTTCATCGACAGAGGGTTCACGCATTGCAACCAGTGGACTTTCCACACAGTGTGGTGTTTGCAAATTGGTTCTTACAGTAATGTACCAACCTTTGTATTATACACCGACGGGGCAGTAATTACAAGAGAAAGCATGTTAAACGGTTGGAATAGCCTTATCTAGGCCGACGAGAACCCGCGTGCATTGATGTATCGTGCCTACCAACAGACATTCGCTGCGAATGTATGGGCTGATATTGTAAATGATTGTGTGATTCGGCAGTATGTACTTCCCGAATGGCTGAAAGATGTGCTCTACGAAGTGTTACTTGAACATGTCCCTCCAAAGTTGCTCGAAGATGTGAAGTTTTTAATCCGCAGGCGTATGTGGTTTCAACATGTCGGGGTACCAGCACACATTTCATGCGATGTTAGGAACCACCTTGGTGTACAGTTTGGGAAACGACGGATTGGTTGGGTTGGTCCTGTTCCATGGCCAGCCCGGTCACCAGATTTGATGCCAATAAACTTATTCTGGGGTCATGCGAACAGCCTCGTTTACGAGACTCCCGTTGACACTCCCATGGTTCTAGTTGCTAGGATTGTCGCAGCTTCAGAAGATGTACGCCAATCACCGGGTAAGCTAGAGCATGCGTGATGGTCCATGAAGTGTCGCTGTACAGTGTGTCGTGATCACGGCGGTCGACATTTTGAACAGCTGCTGTAAAGACACAGGTATGTATATACAGTATGTACAGAAACAGAACAGTTCGTGAACAGTACTGTATGAATTGTGTGCATATTTTGACAGAGGATTGTTACATTATTAATTTGTTTTGCAATGTGGAGTTATTTGTTTCTTTGTACGTAATATTACAAAGGGTAATGTGTAAAACACAGTTTAAAAACTCATTTTTCAAGGGCTCATATCTCCCTTAATGTTATGTTTACATAGAGAGTGTACTTATTTTCCACTTAATTTTGCATAAGGATTCATCTCACGAAGTTTATCGGTACATTTCATATCCATCCTGTATAATATCTCGAGAAAAAATTAACCGATTACTACCTAATTTAGCTATAAGGGAGGTTATACCAGTACTAGGGTTCGGTCTCTTCGGGTACAAGTATCATGCATTAGGAGGAAGGAGGACTCGCGAGCCATGATGTCACAGGCAGTCAAAAATAGGTCGGCGGCCATATTTGGATGCCTCCCATTCCCCTCAACGACAAGCCCCCACGCCCGAATCACCATCCCACATACCCTCCACCATTTGTCTACAACCAGTAACAAAAAATATTTAAATAAAACAAGTATGTCAGTAAAAAAATATTTTATATTACATTACATGTATTAAAAAGCTCAAAAAATATTGGCCTTTTTCTTTGGATTTCTAATAATTAATTCCCGTTTGCATAGAAAAAAATTCAAAGAGCATTCCGTTGCAGCAGAAAAGATATTTGATAAATTTTTTTCTGAAAAAAATAACTATCCAAGTGTTTATGTACACAGTGTTATTTCCACCAGAAAAAGCAAATTATTTAACATCAACTGAATTTTTACAGAACAACTATGCACCTAGCATAACCCCACCTGATTTCACCAGTGATTTTTTTCTTTCTTTTGACCATGTACACAGTGATGACTCTTTATTTTGCAGCCCAAGCAAACTTTTGCTTCGTCACCATCTGCAGTGCATGGCTGCGAACCATAATAACTGCAAAGTGTGCATCCATCCCACACTCGTTTGAAAAAAAAAACATGATATTGCTGCACCACACAGCAGGGAGCAGTCGCAGACAGGAGGCAGGGGGCCAGTAGCAGGTGGTATAGGAGGGTGGATGGGCAGAGGAGGGTGTCACCACCTTCGGCCATGCTGCCAAGGACGGCATGTTCGCCTAGGTGGATGAGAAGGGCGAGTTGATCAGTGTCAGCAGTGGGGGAATACAAATTTACCTTAAAACTGGGAGACGATCTTCCCCTCATGACAGCTCAAAGCCTACTGATCATTTTCGGCACGAAACATAGACAAGGGTTAAGGAAGGGGTCACAAATGAATGAAAAGATGATGCGCCCATGGTTCGACATCTTCAGCCATTGTGCGATCTCCGACATATCGTCTGGAATCAGCGATCTGCAAACCGTTCTTCTACCCACTGCGTTCTACTGTATTACACAAAATAAGTACATGGTGTTTTTCATTATCGTAGAAAAACGAAGAATAGAGAGGTGGGATTATGGAGACAACAGACAGGAACTGCAGTACTGCATGCCATCCACTGCAGTGTGTGCATGCATTATCACGACAGATGGGTGGAGGGTGTTGTATGAGCAATGTACGTTGCTGACTTCGGCGAGAAGAGGGAGAAGAGTTTCCATGCGAGATTACGTCAGCACAACGAAAGTCCCTCTGGCCTGCTGCAACCACACGGCCTGGTGCATGGATGTAGTAAAAAATGTAAATTATTCCCATCTCCCAACCTTCCCGCCAGTACATATCTTTCCCTCAAACAATATGCATTCACTGTTACGTTAAAATTTTGAAGCCCTGCATATAGTTTCACTTTCAGGATTTTGCAAACAAATCTTAACAGATTCTAGTAAATTACAAACCTAAGGGACAGTTCACCATATTCGTGCACAATCAATTTAATATTACTTTTATATTGTACTATCTCCAACTAGGCATTACCAACACAGTTGTATTCTCCCTGTTTTTATTCGTATTAATTATAAATGAAATACTGTAACTTATATGCGAAGTATAAGTAAAAGTTCAGATTAACAAATACTTTTATGTTAAATATAAAATTACATATTTCGGAAACGACTAAATATGTTAAACACAAAATTAATTTTCAAAGGTTCTATTTAAAATTGTTAAGAAACCATACATATACTATATGCTCGTTTTCGAGCTTTTGGAACTAAAGTAATGTGTGTATATATATTATTATATATAGGTGTTGAGTATAAAATTATACACCAACTTTAAAGGTATATAATATCAAAACCAAACAACCTACAGCCTTGATTGACCAATCACATAAACCGTGGAACCCTGAAGTTTGTTTACCATACATTCATAAATGTTTAATATGACCACCATGAGTGGTTCGAACGCCATCTACGCGATAATCAAACTCGTTCCACGCTCTTGTCAGCATGTCCAGGGTTACGGTTTGGTTGGCGTTCGTAATGCTCGGGTAGAGGTGGTGAGAAGGAAGCGAGCTCGTATTCGACACGTAAATATAAAGGTGGTGGTCTGATGTCTACTTTAAGTGCCGAGAGATGAAACTGGGAGCATCTGTCGTCGCACTATGAGCATGTGTTGTGTGCAAGTCCGCATCACGATGGCGACGGAACAACAGAAGGTGTTCTGTGTTATTAAGTTTGCTAAATGTGAATCGGTTACGACTGTTCAACGTGAATTCCGTCACAAATACGAATGTCGTCCTCCCGATAGATGGAGTATCGTACGTTGGTTTCGTCAGTTTCGTGACACAGGGTGCCTTTGCAAAGGCAACAGTTCCAGGCGTCCAGTGTGTCCGAAGAGAATGTGCCATGGATTCGACAAGCGTTCGTTCGCTGTCCGAGAAAATCAACTTGACAAGCTAGCTGGGAAATCCAAATCCCTCAATCGACGGTATGGACAGTGTTGCGAAAGTGATTGCTGTAAAAACTATACAGGTTACAGCTTGTACAGGCTCTTACCGAAAAGGATAAAGAACTGAGATGTGATTTATGTGTGTTCGTTCTTGCCCAGTACGAGGTAGACACCTCCTTTATGTATAACTTTTTTTTTTTTTTTTTAAATGANATGTTTCATACAAATGGTACGGTTGACGCTATTCGCTACCTGTGCGAAACAGGATGGTTCATAGGATCTGAGTTAATGTTAAATGGTACAGACTATAAGGTGTCTTGAATGTTGAATAGGGTGAATCATAATAACATCATCATGTCTTGGTTTTACAGGTTTATTTGATGGGAATTTATACACACATTCCCGGCACTTTTGCGGGAATTACACATACTTTCTCGGCTCAAGGTGCCGAGAATTAACTCATACGTTATTGTCCCTGTGAGTTCTAGGCCTGAAGCACTGATTACTGTGCTCAGGCTACGTTTCCGATGGCTTGGCGGGACACTAGGCGACAGGAAACATCCCTGAGTGGCGATGTGGGTACTTATCTGTTTTGTTCTGGTGAGTTGTTCTGGCAGTAGTTGAGGTCTGGTGAGTTGGGAGACCCTGTTACAGGCCCTTGTACTGGTTGTTGTCGGTGTGCTGCACTCAGCTGGCTTCCTGTCCTCTCGATGTCGATTGTTCCGGGGGCGTGCCCGAGATCACGTCAGGGACGTGGGTAGTGCTCCGGCTATACCACACTCTTGGTAATCTGAGTGCTAGAATCTCAGGCCTTGTGGTAGGACATGATCTGTGCGATCTGCAATATCAGATCGGGGCTCTGCCTGGTGCGGCCTGTGTACAGGTCGGGGCAAACGGGTTTGGTCAATTCAGAAAGCGCTGGTCATGTCTGCGATGAGAGGGCGTGATCCCTCTTCCCCGCCTACTGGGAGGCCGGGGTGCGGTATGGCCTCGCGGCTAAGAGCGCCCCGTTAACAAATAAGACCACGGCTCTGTCGTGTTTTAACAGTAACCTGTCCTCTCGATGTTGGCTTCGCGGCTAAGAGCGCCCCGTTAACAAATAAGACCACGGCTCTGTCGTGTTTTAACAGTAACCAGTAACCTGTCCTCTCGATGTGGTGCTCCTCATTGAAGCTCACCACTTGACTCCCATTCGTGGTGTAGGGTTGTAACTGACGTATTACCTCCCTACCATGTCCCTGCGATGGACCCCCGGGCTCTAAGCGCAGGGTTGCACCGGACTACTCCCACTCGCTCGATGTGGCTCTCCTCGTTAAAGTTCACCACTCGACTCTGCCTTCTTGGCATGGGATTGTAACTGACTCAGCTGACGTCTGCGCTCCGGCTCCCAATGCCTTACAACATGTGCATCCCAGTGTGGCACTTCCGAGTGCCGCACCACCAGCTGCATGTCGCTATCCGGCGACAGGGTGTCACTGACTGACTGTCTCTGCAAACTGAATCTTGCCTGGCACCCCATGCAGAACGGGAAATTACCAGTTGTCTGTCCCGATATGGCTGACCCCTTAACACTGTCTCTGGTTGACTCTGCTGGGGTCCGACCCCCGGCCTCGGTGTGCGATTTCACTCACCTGACTGATGCACTGATTCAACTAACTAACTGACTGATTTTGCTGACTGACTCGGCCGGGGTCCGATTTCCCCGGCCTCGGTTCACTGCTGCACAGACTTCCTCTCTCGGTGATGCGACTAACGTAACTGACTGGCCGACTGATCTCCCGTAACTGATCGGGTCAACTGCTCTCACACAACTGACCCTCCCTCGTCTCATAAATTGGCTTTTAAACTATTTCCATCCCCCTTAGAACATTACATGTGTCTTCCCTTGTTAGGGGAAGAGGAAAGGGGGCGGTGCTGAAAAAGGCTACTTCCTGCACGTGCCACCACTCTTGCAGGAGGAGGGGGAATGATGTCACCTGCGGGGCCACTGAAAAACCATGTCAGCTGTTTCTGTGGCGCGTGTCACCCTTCAGCAANGGGGGGGGGTCGTGGGGGTCCGAGACAACCTTGAAATGTGTAACTGCCTCCATTGCCCCGGCCTGGTTCGCCGCAGGCATTAATTGCTGTCATGCGTTCTGAGGCAGGTGGTTTATTGGTGCCCTTGCAGGAGGGGGGGTATGACGTGCATTGTGACAGCTGAGCTTCTATGTTGATATGGCACAGGTCAAGGTGAACCGGCACAATGTGTGGATATGGGGTCAGGAGCCTCCACATGAAACCACCGAATACGAGCGTGCTTCCCCCAAAGTGAACATGTTTTGCTCTGTATCCAAAGACACTGTTCTCGGCCCATTATTTTTTCATGAGCCCACTGTTACTGGAATCCTTTATTTGGACATTCTTACAGAGTGGTTGTTTCCTCAGTTAGAAGAGGCGGGGAGGACTTCATTTTGTAGCACGATGTTGCACCACCCCATTGGCACATAGCTGTTCGCAGATACTAGAACAATGTTGCTCCAATGCTGGATTGGTCGAGGAGCAGTTGGTGACCAGGCTTTTCATCACTGGCCCCCAAAGGAGCCCGGATCTTACCTCATGCGATTCTTTTCTATGGGCGTACATAAAGGATCAAGTGTTTTGTCCACCATTTCCGGCTAATATTGACGACCGCAAAATGAGAATTAAGGGCGCCATCCAAACCATAACACCGGACATGCTGATAAGAGAGTGGAACGAGTTTGATTATTGTGTAGATGTCGTTCGGGCTGCTCATGGTGGTCACATTGAACATTTATAACTGTATGGTAAACAAACGGCACGGGTTCACTGTTCATTTGATTGGTCAATGAAGGTTGTAGGATGTTTGGTTTTGATATCATAGACCTTTAAAGTTGGGGTATTATTTTATACTAAACCTGTATATTCCTGTATACAATTTAGGGGACATCGAAGTCATTGTAGCAGCCAGCAACGAGAAAATATGTAACGAGGAGGGAGTCAAGCAAGACTTTGTCTGCAGTCAACCATACACAGCTCTGCATAAATAAATTGGACCCACACAGAGCTTCGTCATATATTAACTTGCCCAAGAGAAAGGATGCCATCATTATTCGTCAGAATTTTAATGATCATATGTGTTTCAAGTGGGTCGTTTTGGCACATTTCTTTTATGGTACAGATCCACATCGTGTATATCGGCGATGAAGCCCTAGAAACAAAATTTAATTTTACAGACCTCGAGTCCCCCACTCTGCTGCACCAAATTAAAATATTTGAAAAGAATAATTTAGGAGTGTTGGTAAATGTGTACAGTCTGGGAAAATTGACCAAATTTAACCTATATATGCAGGCCAACATGAAAAATGAAACCATTTCGACATCCTCACCCCTGAAGACAAAAACTCTCATTACATATATATCAAGAACTTTGAATGTTTGGTACAGTCCCAGCTGACGACCCATGACAACAAAATACATATTTGTAAGCAGTGTCTTACATACTTTGATGAGCTGTCACGAGCATCTGGCTTAATGCGTCAACAGTGCTTGCATCAGCAAGCATTCGAAAAACCTGCAAGGGAAATGCACCAGTGTGCGCCGAGATGCCTCAGCCAAATCAAAACGGTGGGCCGCCCATTCTTAAGCTTAAAAATGATCAGTTTGCTGACAAAATGTTCATCGTTGTTTACGCCGACTAAGAGGCCATGCTCAAACCTGTACACACCTGCCAGCCGGACCCCAGCTGCTCATATACTTATGCATAACAAAAACATGAGGCGCCCTGTTTTTGTATTTATTTAAAAGTCGACAATGATGTAATACATGCAGCCATGACCTCCACACTGACCATAGAACCTATAGTGTAAAGCGGGCACAATGCGGAAAAAGAATTTATGGACACTAAGTATATATTGGGAGAAATGTGATAGAAATTAATGCCACCACAAAGAATATGGAGCCACTTACACAAACCGAACAAGTTAACTGCTCACAGGCGACATGTTGCTACTGCAAAACTGCATTCACAAATGAAAATTACAAGGTCGGGGACCACAATCATTTCCCCAGCTGCTATATTGTAGGTGAATGTAATAAGTGTATCATGCTTTGTTGCTGCCGCAAAAACCAAGTAGTATTTTTCCATAATCTCTTGTACAGTGAAAATTTCAATCATAAATCAGCTAGGGTACAAAACATAACAAATGCATATTATTTCACACATGGGAATTATTATTTACATTTTAAAAGCAGCAGGGTGATAGATTTTCCATCCAGTTTGTCGATACAGTTTCTTTTATGGCCCATAGTCTGACATACCTCACCGAGTACCTGCATCCTTCAAAATTTAACAACACTGCCAAATTTATTAGTGCCAAACATCTGCCACTCATCACACGAAAAGTTGTATTTCCCTATGATTATGTAGATATCTGGGAGAAGTTGTACGAGCTCAGTTGTACCCGAAAGAGGAATTCTACAGCAGGCTAACAGATTCTGGAAAACAGAGGAAGAAACAACGATGTCCAGACCATCTCGCAAGAATTTAATTGTACCACATTAGGGTAGTACAGTGATTTATATCTTATGATGGACATGCTCATTCTGGCAGACATATTTGAGAACTTTTAGGACATGTGTAGTGCCACGTACGAGCTATACTGTGCCCATTACATCAGCACCCAAGGGTTCACCTTCGATGCCATGTTAAAAATGATGGGAATGAATATGGAGATACTAATAGACTATGATATGCATATGTTCATTGAAAATTGAATTCGCGGTGGCGTGGCCCAATGTTTAAAGCGACCAAATTTTTTCAGGTGCTTGCACGTGTTCAGTACGGGATAGTCCTGAATTAACCGCAGTTGTTCGTAGTTGGTCTGGATCCCCTCGGCATCGACCATATGACCTAGGTACTGAAGACACATTTTGCCAATATATTTTCCGTTCGTGCAAGTCAGCCCATTCTAACTAGCAGTTATAGTAAGAGGGATAGGTGTTGTACATGCTCTTCCATTTTCTCGACGAGCTCATGATGTCATCCAGGTAGGCGATTGTGCAGTCTCCTACGAAACTGTCCAAGATGTTGACCATCATACTCTGGAAGGTGGATGTGGCACATTTTAACCCAAAGGGAATGGCGCAGAATTTAAAATTGTGCCTGTCGGGAGCCGTGAATGCAGTTTTGCGATGGTCCTCTGGGCCTACGGGTACTTGTCGGTAGCCACGTCTCATATCCACGGAGGACAAAACCTTGGCCTCCCCTAGCATGTTCAGAGCAGAATTGACACTGATTAATGATGATGGCGCACTTCCAGTCACTTGATTGAGCAAGCGGAAGTCTACACAGATCCTTCAGCTACCATCTGTTTTGGGAGCTAGAGTGATAGCCGATTTGTAGTTACTTTCGGAGAGTTCTATTACCGTGTCTGGAATAATCTCATCGATCTGTTGATTGATTATTCTCAAATGATATGGGTCGTAATCACGAGGGGCAGACCAGATAGATTCTGCTTTAGTGAGCGGTATCGAATGTTCTGCCATGCTCGTTCTCTTAAGGGGGTCTTCCACTGTGAATACACCCTGTTGTTCGGTTAACACTCGCTGGATTATGTCTCTATGTTTCGTGGGTACTGCGTGGTCGAACAAATCCAGTTGTACAGAATATCCTTTGTTTTCGCAGTGATGTTCTAGGTTGTACACCGTTCGCCACTCAGCCATACCAAAGTGGATACGATCCATGACCATCTCGATGATGGTATTATGCTGTCGAAGCCAGGATACCCCTAGAATAAGGTCTTCGCATATCTCGTAGGCGACAAGTGCAGTGATGTCCATGGAACAGTCACGAATCTGGATTTCTAATTGAACTTCACCCAAAAATTCACTGGTGCCATTCAAAATGGCCAATTGTATGGTTTGTTTACCTTTGGTTATCAGCTGTTGACCTACTAGTTGGTCTGCACGAAATTGTGTGGAGTGGCTGGTTTGATCAGGGCGACGGTGTTCCACTCGTCTATGCATGTAGGTATTCTAATTAACTGATCACGTGGTGATAACCTGGCATAACTAATAACACATCTGATTTATGCTGGTAGTCTCGGGAATTCTGGTCGCGACAATGGTGGAGAGTGTTGTCCCTGTTTGCCCTACTCTGCTTTTTCGTTTTAATGCGGCTTGTCTACACAGTTCCGGCATACCCGGTGCCAGTGGTGTTCATCCATGCAGATACGGCAACAGGGCATGCTCGTCAGACCCTTGTTGTTGTTTACATGTTGGGGTTGGGAAGTGTCATATCACTTTTCCCTGTGGCGGCAGTTCCGTTTAGCCACGAATGATCAGTTGACCGCGGGGTTGGGAGGTTAACCGGCCCCTTGGTGATTTCGGTCGGTTTTGCCCCCTTCCTCTCTGATGTGCATGTGTCTGCTGGGTTACCCAGTGTTTCCGTCCATGCGTACTTACTGTGTGCGGCAAGGTTGGCAATCCTGTGCTTCTCCGCATCCCACGCTTCACTCACAGTGGTCCTCAGAAATGTCTGGGTTCCATTAAACACCACGGGATGCGAGTATGGTCGGTACTCGTGTTGCACTGTTTCCATGATTTCCTCGAGCACATTTTCGTCTGGGAGGTGTGGATAATGCCGGTCGGCTAGGCTAATTTTACGACTCACGAATATATCGATGTCTTCGGTGATGGCTTGTTCCTCTGTAAGCAATGCTAACATCTGTTTCAATGTGGTATACTTATACGCACAAACTGCATCAATGCCATATCTTACGCGGTGCCCCCTCCCCCCTCCACAAAGCTTTCGCCCGGACGCAGCTGGTTACCAATGACAATCGCCCATTCCTCTTCACTTACATGGAACCATAGTAAGCAGGTGGTACATTCTTTGAGGAACGCACGTGCGTCCTCAATTATTTGGCCGGATAAGTTCGGGGGTGTCTGGAATTTCAAAGATGTCAAATAGTTTTATATTGTTTGGATTTGCCTATATTCAGGGGCTGATGGCTCCAGTATTACTAACATTGCTATGGCTGTTACTATAGTTTCCCGCTATGGAGGAATGTATTGCACAGTTTCCGTTAATTGTACTGGCAAGCTGGGCAATCTCGGGACATGTTGCGAGAATAGCTCGTACTCCCCTTGCATTCATGTGGGTTCCAGTACGGGCATGCCTTGGGCCATGTGCGTTTGTTTACATTTGACACAGATAAATATCCCTCGTGGACAGCCTGCTTCTCTTCTGTGGATACGCATGCAGGGTGAAAGTTCGCGGTACACCATTTATAGTCTATAAATATCCTGCCGGGATTGACACAACACTTAGCCTGACACTCTGAGCCCTGTTTGGTTGTTGGTTGTGGATACTCACCCGTTACTGGAAGAAGTTCGTTCTTGGGTGGCTCGAGCTGGTAAGTTATCCATGGTACCATGCCATGCACACACCGGAATTGATGTTGTTGGATGGTAGTCCACACAGTATTGTAGAGGCAGCTGGTGTTCAACACTNATGACACTCTGAGCCCTGTTTGGTTGTTGGTTGTGGATACTCACCCGTTACTGGAAGAAGTTCGTTCTTGGGTGGCTCGAGCTGGTAAGTTATCCATGGTACCGTGCCATGCACACACCGGAATTGATGTTGTTGGATGGTAGTCCACACAGTATTGTAGAGGCAGCTGGTGTTCAACACTCGTTGACACATCGCAGAACTCACGAAGTCTATGCCGATGCACGCACATGTGGATCGCGCGCAGTGGTAGCCGACCATTGTGGAAGTGAGCTGGGGCAGGAAATATGAATCGCAGTCGGTCGGTAGGCACCTGCTTATCCCTATGTGTATGTTGTACTTGTCGAAGGGATCGAGCATCCGGGTTTTCCCGCACTGATCACACATTTGACTGATGTATGGTACAGATAGATTTCATGCCTTTTTTCAAACGTTCTGTGAATTGTACACGATGCGGTAGGTGCAGATGCACGCGGTAGATGCAGTCGACATGATGCGGCACAGTAGCCTGGTCTTTAGTTGTTGTCGCAGACCATCTTCCTGGAAAGCAGCGGCCTTTACAGTTTGTGGGCTTCTCAGCACGTGGAGCATATCGCCAGGCCCAGTCGTTTACCGTGGTGTGGTCGCCCGAGGTCATGCACATGCACGTGGGTGGTGATAGGTCGGTGGTTATGGCACAGTCTATTGACCTGTGCGAGCCAGACCTATGCCACAAAATGGTGGTGCGGACCGAGTTTTTCCAGGTCAAGTGGCAAAAATGGCGATTTTTACATGCAAAAAGTCCATTCTTCTCAGGATATTTTACACACGTGATTCTTACGTTGTTTTTCGCTATACTATTTGGGCAAGCCATTTAACGTGTCCTGAGCGGTAGGAGACAGATAATACAGATGGTGTTTGGTGGTAATGTTAATAAAAGTCAAAATATAACACAAATACTCCGACTTTGATCGGAATGGGCACCAACTCACCAGGACAGTACAAGATCACTGTTCTCAGGATTGGGGGCCGAACAACCACATGGCTGTATCCCCTGACACACACTGCACAAAAATTACAGAAAAATATAAATATGAATGGGATATTCAGGCTTCCAAGCACACCTTGATATTACTATTTGCTCTGTAAACGAAGTATGCCTCATAGTGGCAGTGAATAATCCCTGGATAGGGCCAGGGCCCAAAATAAAATACGATTAAATGATAATGCACACTTACAGTCAACTCAAGAAAAGTTGTATTGTCGATTTAAGTATACAGAGAAACATTTACAGAATCAAATTTAAGCGGGTCTGGCTCACAAGGCCATAAAAGTAAAATACCAAGGAAATGGTGTGGAGAAAACAAAATTGTGAATAAACCTCCAGGGACGGAAATGAGCTGATAGAGGGGTGCTGCGAATGCGGGGGATACTTCGCAGAAAAGCACAGAGATTCTGGAAAACTTATGTTAAGCCCTTGTTTTGAATGATGCGCACAAAGTATGAAAGTCCCCCATGACGCGATGCATGTGCAGCACCTACGACCCATGGAATCAGACTGCTGGAGATGGCGTGGGCGAGCAGCGTTCTAGCCGAGTGCTCGAGCAGCTCTGTGGGATACTTTAATTAGCTGACCCGATTACGTGACACATGAAACATATACACAACAAACGACTGAAATGTTCACGATTATCATATCCTTGATCCTGCGGAGAGTCCAGAGTTGTTAATTATAAGTTAATTTTCATACAAAACTTCTATGTGGCACCTGAAAAATTACATGAGAAATTTGTGTCTTTCAAGTTCTGGAGCACCCCACGACCATAATGGTCAAGTAGAATAAGAGACTACATATTCTTCACATTATGTTTGGCTTAGATAGATGCACACTTACACTCTAAAAATATATACAACACTTCAAAGGGCATGACCATAATATTCTGTGCCTGATTAAAAATTCATGTGACATGCTGTTTACTCTA
Organism: Clitarchus hookeri; assembly: GCA_002778355.1. Classification (NCBI taxonomy): domain Eukaryota; kingdom Metazoa; phylum Arthropoda; class Insecta; order Phasmatodea; family Phasmatidae; genus Clitarchus; species Clitarchus hookeri. The sequence goes on from NQII01002561.1 coordinate 231,558, forward strand.
CTGTTATGTTACAATGCCAAAAGGGCGAGCTACACTAACACTCAGCCATGGGCTATAAACTATACTTCCTTTTACAACATGTATCACCTCTTGATTCTTAACCTAATTAGAAATATTACTCTACAGGCATCACAGACACGAAACTGGTTCACTCGGTACCGGGTCGTGACCCGTTTATGAGTAAACGATGTCGGCGTACATCGGAATGCACAGCATGCATGTTCCAAGTGCTGCGCTGCTGCAATGGCTGTGAGCCAGTGGAGTGGTGACAGTATCCATGCCATACCATGCAGGAGTAGTCCACGTCAAAACCACTCATCCCAACACATGTCCTGATAGGTAAGTTGGTTAGGGCAACAACCATGCTGGCGACCAAAAGGTTCGGCAGTTCGATCCCGCACCCCACCCCATCCACAGGATATTTTGAGCTCTGCAAAAAATGAAGTAACAGTGCACGTGGTAGTCGCTCGAGGACTTAACCTCCAGAATCAAAGCTTGACGACACCCTCGCCCCTAGCAGGCGGCAGTCGAGCTAAGGTCAAGGGGGAAACTACAACCGATGGCATCCAAGATGGAAGATGATGGTGGTACACTCTGTTAGTCAAAACAACAACTTGGCTGATACACTAACAACCCTAGCAGGCGATAAGGGAACTACAGCAGACAACATCCAATATGGTGGGCGAAGGAGGTGCAAGAGATAAAATAAGTGGATGAGAGAAGGATGAGAGGGGCAAGATGGAATGACAGATCATGAAAAACCAGATGGAATTACAGAGCACGAAAAAATAATATGGAATGACAGAGTATGAAGTGGAAATTCAAGAAACAAGATGGCGAACAGAAACAATATGTCGACTGAAAACAAGATGGGGACCAGAAATAAGATAACCACTCAAGGTCAAGGATGCAATATGGCAGAAATCAAGATGGCAGCCGATCTGCAGATCCACAGCCCCCAGCCCTTGGTCTCAGACCTATATACTCTCATGGGTGTGCTATAGTGAACATCAGATTCAGCCAGTGTGTGGTGATAGGTCAGCAAACATAAGAGTAGTGTTCATAGGTACTGATTAGTTATGGCATTGGAATTGCAAACTACGATTCTGAAATGTTCACTTAAAGCCTTAATTCGCGAATAATGAAGGTTTATTGCTAACAATATTCTCCCCAAAATTATCAATTTATACAGTGAAAATTGTATTTGAATGTTTTAAGACGAGTATAATAGCATATTTCTAATACCTAATTTAGTGCAGTTGAAATGCAACGTAATTTTATATGTTTTATATTGTGTGTGTCGCATATGAAATATGTAGTTTTGTAGCTTAAGATGGAATTTAGAATGAAAATTAGTACCTTTTATGGTTACACATGCAAATGTCATGCAAATAATGTAGCACTAACTATAAAGGTACAATAATTGTGGTTAGCATGCACTACGATAGTATTTTTTAAGGGGTATACATACCAAACCACGATGTTTGTTCATTGGTAAGGTTTACCATTTGTGGGACACTCACGGCTGGGTATCCATACACGAATCCAGGATACATGAATCCCAAACTAGCAATGATAGCTACAGCCACCTGAAAAATTAACACACCGACAACGATATAGTTACAAGTATTAAATTATACCAAATCGTATGTTATGATTAGTTTTCAGTTTGTGTGTCATTCATGAAAATACTGATGTTTTTTTCTTTCCGCCCATTTTGTACATTCCTTCTGATTGCCATTGACATTACTACTAGTAGTCATGAAGTGATCTAGCAGCACTGCGAAACTCCAAGTATTTAAATTGTCTTACAACGACATACAGTTTTGATTCGAAGCTTATAAAACGAAACAAACCAAGATTTAAGTTTCTACAAATTAAAAAATTTCCATATTCCAACAGGCGTTAAGATACGGCATTAATTTATTTTATAATTTGCTGCCAACAATTCTGTGAGTACTTCAATTCGAGTTTATGTTAACTTTTGTGCAGTTAGGAGTAAACATCTTTTCAAGACAAAGTTAGTTTACCTCTAAAGTGCTCTGACATCATCACTTTCAAGTTATTTTCCCTGAGGTAATATCACAATAGTGCGATGAAAAACATCATGATGTTAAGAGAAACATGAGCTAATGATAATGCATGTAAATAGAGTAAAATTTTCGAGGCGGGCAAAACGGGATCCAGGATAGGAGTCGAAGCTGGCCGACCCCCATGTTGTTGTGTTATCTTGGATCAAGGTGACCTTCACGTTGACCTATACCCATGACCTTTAACTCGTGCCCGTAATCTAGGATGACCTTGAACCCAAAAAATAAAAATTAAAAGCACCAAAAAAAGTTTCAATTTTAAAAATTAACAAACTCAAAAAGAATTTAAGTTTTAAAAAAAACTTTTGAAAAAAAGTTTAAAGACTTGCACCCAGGCGGTCTGGGATTCAATGGTGGCCAAAGCACATCCTTCCAGCACGAAGACCAGTTGATGACTAACCCTGGACAATTTTTATTTGCTGTTTAGTCGGCAAGCCACCACCTCGCCAATATTTTTTCTCATTGGTTAATTAGTCGGCAAGTCTTTACCCCTCCACCCCATCTAACTATTTGTTGGCGGGATAGTCTGTAAACTTCGGCGCTAGTGGATTATTTCCCCAGTTCTATTTTTTGCCTTCTCTCGACCAGTGCCCCCCATTTCCCGCAACTTTATAAGATGTTGCGCGCGAGGGGAGCACTCAGTTTTTATTCACGGCAATGTATGCATACTACCCGAGTGGTCGGAAAATCCTCTGTGAAATATTGGGGTAAGTGAAGTTCATGTCTCTGTCCACGCTGGATAGAAGCGAAGAAGTACCGTACCTGCCCAAAGAATTTCTTCTCGTGTATGTACCTCACGAAATTTCGGTGGTGTACAAGTATTTTCCGGCGTACCTACAACTCAACGAAGACATGCGAGACTGTATCCTATGCATAAAGTGCTCCGAAGGGCGTGCCACCTCAGAACCTGACGCGCCACATCGCAGGGTTTGGTAAAATGCTTTCCAACCTTCCGCAACTACCAAAGATTTCACTCACGACTGTGAACACTGTCACCACGAATTTCATGATCATCACCAGGGACGTCGTGTGCGCCGACCTCGCCAAGGACTCCGACTCGGCGTGCTCATTAACTTTGAATGCGGCCGCGGTGGTGTAGTGGCCAGGCTACTCACATCCCACCTAGGTGAACCGGGTTCGATACCCGGCGAGATAGCTCCCTGATTTTCCATGTAGGAATCCTGTTGGACACTGGTGTTCAGGTTTCCTCGAGGATCTTCTGTTTTCCCCGCCATTGCATTCCGGCGCTGCTCCATACTCACCTCACTTCACCCTTAACTGCTTTCAAGACCTTGATGTTAAGAGCCACTCAAATTTCTCCGCACATGAACTATTTATTACTTGGAATGTGGAAAAATGTTTTATAACATACCCAAATACCCCAAATTTGACGGTCTATATTATCAAAACCAAACAACCTACAATCTTCATTGTCCAGTCAAATTAACCGTGGAACCGTGAAGTTTGTTTACCATACATTCATAAATGTTCAATGTGACCACCATGAGCTGCCCGAACGACATCTACGCCATAATCAAACTTGTCCCATGCTCTTGTCAATATGTCAAATGTTATGGTTTGGATGGCGTTCGTAACTATCGGTTTGAGGTGGTGAGGTAGAAGCGAGCTCGCATTAGACACGTCAATGTGAAGGGGACGGTCTGATGTTTCCTTTATGTGCCGAGAGATGATCCTGGGAGCGTCTGTCGTCGCACTATGAGCGTGTGTTGTGTTATTACGCAACACGTTGATGACGAAACAACAGAAGGCGTCCTGTGTTATTCAGTTTGCTAAATCTGCATCGGTTACAACTGTTCAACGTGAATTCCGTCACAAATACGGACGTCGTCCTCCCGATAGGTGGAGTATCGTACGTTGGTTTCGTCAGTTCCGTGACACAGGGAGCCTTTGCAAAGGTAAAAGTTCGGGGCGGCCACGTATGTCCGAAGAGAATGTGCAACGAATTCAACAAGCGTTCGTTCGCNGTAAAAGTTCGGGGCGGCCACGTATGTCCGAAGAGAATGTGCAACGAATTCAACAAGCGTTCGTTCGCTGTCCAAGAAAATCAACTCGACCACTTAGCCGGGAAATGAAAATCCCTCAATCGACGTTATGGACAGTGTTGCGAAAGCGATTGCTGTACAAACCATACAGGTTACAGCTTGTACAAGCTCTTACCAAAAAGGATAAAGAACTAAGACATGATTTCTGTGAGTTCGTTCTTGCCCAGTACGAGATAGACGATGCCTTCATGTCTAAGCTGTTTTTTTTAGCGATGAAGCGACGTTCCATACAAATGGTAAGGTGAACCGGCACAACGTGCGGATATGGGGTCAGGAGCCTCCACATGAAACCACCGAACACGAGCGCGCTTCCCACAAAGTGAACGTGTTTTGCTCTGTAGCCAAAGACAAGTTCCAAGGATGTCGCCATGCTTGTAGGTGGTGTTTTTGGCAGCTCCTGGTCGGTCGGCCTAAAAACCGGTAAAAAGGCGTGGGACATAACAACAGGCGGCCGTGAAGGGGTCCCCTAGTGACGATTGATAAGTGTTTAAAAAATTAGTAAATTCGGACTTATAGTTTGGACTTAATTAATTAAAGAAGACAGTGTTAAAATAACAACTTCGAACAGAGTGGTGAGTGTTAAAAAATTATTTTAAGAAAAATACAGTTTTATATTCGTCAGCTGTGAACACGGGACTTTAAAATAACTATAATCAAATTTTAAAAAAACCTTTTTTTTACCTTTTGTAAATTTTAAAAACCTAACTTTCACATCAAGAAAATGTTTTTAATAACATATAGTGGTTTTTTATAAAACTGTATTAGAAACTTAGTAGTTACGCAAATTTTCAGCAAGATAGAAGCAATAGTTTAAAAGATAATCAGTTTTGTAGTTTAGTATTCACAAGTAGTCTAGACATCTTATACAAGTGCACTACATTGACGAACCTGCGAATCCCCACCTCGCGAATTTAAATTACTTACCAAAAAGGTAATTTACCTCACAGTCGAAAAGTACTGGGGATTCGCGATTTAATTCCAGTACAGAAGACCTTTGAAAGTACAGAATTCGGCAGTGTACAGTTTTTGTCAAGTTATTTGAGGATTTCATAAAATTTCACAAAACCATTAATAACACCTTAAAAAACGACTTTAGGCCAAAACGGACAAAATTTTGCCCCCTCGCATGAGCCATTTAAGCATATATGGGCTACCTAATAATGCATATTAGAAATATACTTCACCCATATTAGAAAAAATAATTAATCAGCAAAAATTTCAATAATTAATATCTCAGTAACCAATAACCGTAGAAAGAAAGTAAATTATTTTTAGAATCAGTAAATCCCATAGTATTTTATCAAAATTATAAACAATCACTGAATATTGCCTAATCAGCAAAAACTAAAAAATCTAATAACTTGACTCAGGGCTAACGGATTTATATAAACAAAACATTTTTGGAAACGGGATCAACTAAGGATAAACTAAAGAACATTTGAAAGGAAAAAACTAAAAACTAAAAAAAAAATATTTTAAAAATAGTAGCTAGGGGACTTAAGAAAACCGAGTAGAGTAGGTCCGACGACCGGGGGCTCCAAACCTCTAGTTTAGAGTAGTATAGCATAGTGATGGCATCAGGAAATACACCCTTCAGTAGCGGTAGGATCAGCAGAGCTATGAGCTCTACACCTTAGGCAAAACAAGAAATATTCAACAAATCAGGAAATACCAGAAGAACACCACCTGCCAGTAGAGAAACGTCAGCAACTAGAAACAAGGACCAAATCAACACAATTAAAGAGTTTCTTATTTGACCTATTGAGACTCCAGAGGAAGAAATTCAAGAAATTAATAAACTATTTAACACAAGATTGCACAAAGAAATTGAGAAGAGGAAAAGGGAATAAGATTCACTAACCTCAGAAAACAGGGAAAAAGGGGAAAATGAAGATCCAAATGAAACAATAAAAATAACATTTGAAATAGTTATAGAATTTGAAATAATATACAAAAATAAAAAAGGCACACAAACAGAAATCATAGGGAAGGTAACAGAACTGCAAAATATTATATTGAGACAAAACCACGAAATAGTTCAACTTAAAGCACAGATGGAAGGGATACTAATGGAATGGGAAAACAATAAAAAACAACAAATAACGATAGAAAGACAGGAACAGCCAAGAGAAGTTTGGAAGAAGAAAAAATCAGAACCAATCAAAATGGTAATCAAGCCCGAGCAAACTAACTAGGGCGGTAGCAGTGAAAATACTAGAAGAGAATTGGCAAATTATATTAGGCCGAACGAAAAGAAAATTCATATCACTAAAATAATAAAAACAAATTCAAGGCAATAATAATCGAAGTCCCAGATGAGGAACAAGCTCAAAGAATCGAAGTAGAAATAATAAATAAAAAAGTTAAATTAAAAGTAGACAGATTGCAAAAGAGAAACGCTAAAATCATTATATACGAAATAAATGCAGACATCACAAAAGAAGAATTAATGGAAAAACTGTACGATCAAAATTTAACAGAAGAAATAGAAGAAGAAGAACACAAGACCAACACAAAATTTACTTTGAAACTAAAATAGTCAGTAATAGAAGAAATATAGTATTAGAAACAAGTCCGAGANAGACCAACACAAAATTTACTTTGAAACTAAAATAGTCAGTAATAGAAGAAATATAGTATTAGAAACAAGTCCGAGTATTTATAAAACACTAAAAAATAAAAACAAAATGTAGTGTGAATGGGAGACGTAAAAAATCAAAGAATTTATTTCACCAATGAGGTGTATAAAATGCTGGAGATACGGGCACACGGATAAGAGATGTAGACAACTAGAAATAATTTGCGGTAGATGTGGTAATTCGGGTCACCAAGCAAAGGAATGTGAAGTCACCAATAACGTAAAATTTATCAATTGTGTTAGGAACCAAAANGTAATTCGGGTCACCAAGCAAAGGAATGTGAAGTCACCAATAACGTAAAATTTATCAATTGTGTTAGGAACCAAAAACAAGGCATATAAGTGAAACACGCAACAAGAGATAACAACTGCCCGTGTTATATAATGGCAAGGGATAAATTAAAAAGAGAAACATATTTTGGTGATTAAATTTCATATTTAAAAGAAACGTAACTATTCAAAAATTAATTAATTAAATGAGCCAGCAAAATAATATTAGTAGTTAAAAAATAGTTAAGATAAATTTACAGAGATCAAAAACTATAACTTGATGTGTGATGGGTACAGGGGATAGGCATTACACTGTTTTCACACACTGCTATAGTTGTCCTGGGCAGGCAGCCAGCCAGAGCAGGCAGGCAACAACGAAACTTCAGGGGAGTCCCCCTCGGGGATGTCCCAAAGTTGCGAGAAACAGGGTAAGTCCCTAGAAATAGCTGATATAAGCCCTCGACGAAGGTTAGTTCCCTTGGGGGCGGCTCTGTTAATGCAGACACAGCTCCCAGGAATCCCCGAAAACATCCTACCACACCCTTCCTCCACCCTCGTAGGGGCGTACAAGCCGCTGACAAGACACGAAATCCTACACAAAAAATGTGCGAGGTACACAGGGGATTTCCCGATTTCTCTCTTGAGAAACTGCTGACAGCTAACTTGAATATAGCGGGAGACAGGTTAAATTCAGGCGGAGCATAGGAAGGGGGTCAGTTGTTCACCGTCCGTCGATCAGTGCGAAGCGGAGAGGGCGGGGACGCGAGCCGTACCATTGCGGACATCGATGCAGGACGAGGAGACGCGGTCTCCAACAAGGAATGCCAGCCGAGGTCACAGAGAAAGCACAAGTTCCGAGAAACCATTCCCGCGCTTCCGAGAGAGTCAGTCAAAGCCGCAGTAAGAAGCCAACTGAGTACAGCACGCCAACGAGAGCCAGTCCGAGGGCCTGAAATATGGCCATCCAACTCACCAGGCCTCACTACCAAGGAAGACAACTCACCAAAAGCCGCAGTCACAGATAAGTAGAGAAACTTCTCTCTTCAACAACCTTCCCCGATGCATAGTATTCAGCCCACCAGCCTTCAGGCCTACGACTTACAGGGGGGTGAGGGGCTCAGTCTCGCCAGTATGTGTAAATACCTATGTGACCTTCAGACCAATAAAATACTGGTGTGTTAAATAATGGAGAATACGAGTATTTGTTTACCCTTATGCAACAACCTCAGGTGCCCTTAGTCTGCACCAAAATAATTTAACTGTATAACCTACTAGCCACCAACCTGTATAACTCAGGTGGCCTAGTAGTGACAAACTACAGACTTTACAAATCAATTAGACGAAAAACAATATGATTTAGCATTAATACAATAACCACATTTATATTATAATAAGTACATAAATCTAAACAGTAACTGGCAATTAGTTAATAATAATAAAGCAGTTATTATAGTAAATTCAATACATAAAATATTAAATTTACAGTACATGTCAACCAGAGAGATAACAATAGCTAAACTTGTAATAAATAACGAAGAATTAACAGTAATGTCGGTGTATATGCCCCCAAATCAAGAAATAGATTATATAATTAGACAAATAGATAAAATTATAAAAGAATTAGAAAATAAAAAATAATAATAGGCGGGGATTTCAATTCTAAATCAGCATTTTGGCATTCAAAAAACCAAGACGATAGATGGGATAAAATAATAAATATAATTGAAAAACACAACTGGAAAGTATGTAATAGAGAAGGAAACATTATCACTTTGAACTCAATCCATGGTCAAGAAAATATAGACATAACGTTGATAACTAGAGATCTGGAAATGAAAGTAGAAGAGTGTAACGTAGAGAAGAGTATTAGCGAGGATAACAAAATAACTTTTAGGATAGTAATATAACAAATAGAGAAAACACAAACATCAAAAAGATTACACCAATATGTAAATGACTGGGATAAAGTAAGAGAGGAAATTAAAAATAAAATGAGTCAGATTAAACTAGAAGAACAAATAAAAGAAATAATAAATATTAAACACTGGAAAAATTCGGGAAAAAAACAAAATAAAATAAAAAACACAAGAAAAATTGGTGGTGGAACAATGAATTAACATTAATAAGAAAACAAGTAAATATAAAACATAGGAAATACAGGAGTTGCGGTAAATGCAAAGCAAAATTAATATTTAAAGAGGAATATAAAGATATTAGAAATCAAGATAAAAATAAAATTAAAATGAGCATACACGATAAATGGACACAATTCATAAAAGACGAAGCAAACAAACCACCGTGGAACATAGTCGACAATATAGCTAGGAAGAAATTAAGGAAAAAAGAACCGATTAGCAGTTTAAAAATAGGGAATGAATATACAAAAACAATTAAGGACACACAAAAAATTTATGGATAACCTTTCGCCAAACAAAGAAACAATAAAAGACGAAAAAATTAAGATAATAATAAACAGCGAAGATGAAAATTTAACAGTAGAAGAAATTAGTTTAGACGAAATAGAATCGGCCATTAAAAAATGTCTTAAAAAAGCACCACGAATAGATTTAATAACAATCGAAGTAATAAACAAAATTTGGGAATAGATTAAAGAAATTTTTTGTAAAAAAAAAATGGTTGCCTGTAAAGTCGGTTTTACGGGCGAAGATTTTACGTGACAACGTAGTGCTGCGCGCGCGGCAGACCGATCATAGTTGAGTGGGAGAGAGACGCAAGGCATTCGGCGGGCCTCTCTCTCGTTCGGTGACTCATCGTAACGTTACCGAGCGTTACACTTTTTCATAAGTGACTCCCAGCCGCAACCTAATTTAAGACGTTGTCACGTCAAAAACACAATATCTGTCACTGCAACGAATATTCATTAAACATATTTTTTTAGTAATGCGAGAGCGTCTTTATTTATCAAGCGCGTTATTAATTTCCTTGTGGTTCGTCTAATTACATTTATTAATTGTAAAACTGCGACGCTAGCTCCACCGCGTCGTTCGTCTTTGGAATTGCTTCCATGCAAGGTGGCTTTCTCCTTGGCCGGCTCGGCTCCCCTCCTGTTTCCTCCCCTCATTTCCCTCCCTTGATTACCCCTCCTCGGTGACTCATCGTAACGTTACCGAGCGTTACACTTTTTCATAAGTGACTCCCAGCCGCAACCTAATTTAAGACGTTGTCACGTCAATAAAAAATTAATGTTACAGAGAAGGCAAATATCCAGATAGTTGGAAAATAGGTAAAACTATTTTTTGAATAAAGGTAAAAATAAACCCAAACATAATATTAAATCATATAGACCAGTATGCTTACTGCCAGTTTTAGGGGAAAATTATGAAAGATTTATATATAGTGAAATTCAGAAAAACAGAAGAATTTCTACACAATAATCAGTTTGGCATTAGAAAAAATAGATCTACAGAAATGGTAATTAATAAATTATTACAAATAATAAATAATAAGAAGACAAAATATATTTTATGGAATATCCATGGATATTAGCAATGCATTTTCGACTGTAACCTGGCATAATATTAAAAAACGAATTAATAAACTAACTTTGGGAAAAGAATTAAAAGAAATCTTGTGGGACTATTTAGACAGGAGAGAAGTAATAATAAAGGAAGAACGACTAATAATAGGAAGAAAAACAAATATAGGATGCCCACAAGGTTCAGTTTTAGGCCCAACACTCTGGAGTTTAATCATAAACAAATACATAATTGAAAATAACGAAACAAACACTATAACCATTGCATTTGTAGACGACTGTATAGTTTTAATAGAAGGGAACACTAGGAAAGAATTAGAACAAAAAATTCAGGTAATTATGGAAAAAACATACCAATGTATGGAGGGAAAGAATTTAAAATTATCAAGAGATAAATCTTTTGCTATCTTGCTTAAAGGAAAATTAGATCGTAGACCACCCACAGTAAAATATAATTTATCACCAATAAAATTTAAAAAATAAATTGCATATTTGGGAATAGTTTTAGATAACCGTCTTAATTTTATATCACTTGTCAAATATATAACGAACAAAGTTAAAAAAATATTTTTGAGATTGAAACAATTAATTTCGAATACACTGCAATGCAGTTATAAAAATAAAATAATAATTTATCAATATTTGTATTTAAACATAATTCAGTATGCCAGTTCATGTTTTCACAATAGTATAGACCACACACACATCAAAAGAATGCTGAGATCTTCACAACGATACATTTTAGTCAAATTAATGAATCTAACACCAACAACCTCTTACCTGGCAGTAGTAACTTCAAGTAAAATAATACCATCAGACTACAGTTTAAAAAATAGAAGGTTTATAAAATTAAAAACGCAATAAATGATTTAATATATAAAGGAGATAACTACAGTAAAATAATATTAGACGAAATAATTTGGATACAGAAAAATAATAATAATTGTCCAATTGGATTAAAAGAATTTAAAAAAGAAATTTATAAAAACAGTGTTAGGGATTGGCAACAAGAATATAACACAGCCACTAGCAGACTAAATTTGAAAAACTTTATTTAAAATATAAATGGATGGTATTTCAGTAAAAATAACTTAACATTAGAATCACTTAAAATACACAGGCCAACAAAAAGATATTTTGTAAAAAAATTTTAATAAATGCAGCTGAATCTTATGTATTTTTGGGTGCTGAAACCGAATCTGGCATCAGTTTTTTTTGTATCACCCACAGTCCTCTCACAATATGCATTTGTATTTTAAAATGCGATTTATGCGATTGTATTTAAAAAAATTCATTATATACATTTTAAGTGTTTATTTTTTGGTATTTCCTTTCTCTCTTCTCTTTGAAGCATCTTATGTAGCTTTTTCTCCGATGTGATGCATTTTGTTGTTCTCGGTGAAGTGACGAGCAGTAATCACCCATCATGCCGACATTCCACCGTCCCTGGTAAAATTTCTCCGTCACTTTGATGTCCTGGTAAAACCGCTCCCCCTGCTCTTCACTCACATAGTCCAAGTTGTCAGGGAAAAAGTCAAGATGGTTGTGTAAGAAGTGGACTTAAGGCTCATCAGGCATCCCAGAAATTGTCTACCATATTAGCTACGATAAGCTCATAGTTTGGGTCTTTAACATTGCCCAAAAACTTAGTCACAACTTGCTTAAATGATGTTAAAAATCAGTGATATGCAGCACGTGCCCCATCAGAATGAGCATCGTTGACCATAAAAAGTGTGCTTGACCACCAATTCGTCGAGACGTATTCTTCCAGACTTCGCGAGTGTGAAAAACAGAGAATTTTCTGTGCTGAATGTAATACAGAAGCTTTTAAGACCGTGAGTAACACACGATGCATTAAATAAAAAAAATTGGGAAGATATTTCGTGTAATGGCGAGGGCTTAAGACTATGAGAAATTAACGCAATGTTTAAAAAACATTGTCGAAAATCTTTCGTACAATTTATTAGCAACCAAACCATGAAGAACAATTTTGTATGTGTACATAAATAAATTAATGTGAGTAGACTCATTAGGCCAAGTTGAGCACAATATATTTTAAATGGGACACAGATGGCATTTGGCAGCAGAGTTCGAAGCTCTTCATGCTCTGTCATTTTTGATCAGCTGGTAGCCATTTTATCTACAAAATCACTTGTTTACCCTAAAAAAAATTACTTCAAAAGTTAATTGTTTTACCCAAAAAACACCTTTCTCTCCAATTAACCTCTTTTTTCATTAAAATGTCCTGTTTTTCCTTCAAAATTTTCCTTTCTACCCTCATCCAAGTAGACAACGACATCACTTCAGTAATGCTAACATTCACGCTGACTCAAGACCGCTTTGTAGACACAGATAAAGATGTAGAGAAAAAGTTTATGGTGGACCTCGTAGACATTGACAACAAAGTTAAAACTATTTACACCACATCAATGCCGATGGAGCCTTTCAGGCCCGCAGTAAAGACGGCTATGCCAGAGCGAAACAGTGCTGCTACTGTGGATTGGAATTGACGACAGAAAAATTTAAGGTGCGGGATCACGATCACTTCACCGGGCGCTAAATCAGGCCTGCTTGCACCAACTGCAATTTGCTCTGTCGAGTACCCAAGAAACTCGTGTTTTTCCTCAATTTGGATTGGATATTTTGCGTTTTTTCTCATTTTTTGTATATAAGTTCTATCTCTTCATTTGCTTGATATTTCTGCATTTGTATATATGTTATTTGAATTTGTGTGTTTTAATACATTGGGGATGTCTTTTTCTTCAATATGTATTTCTTGTATTTGGTCGTGTGTGTTTTTCGTGGTGATATGTATGGGATTTTTCTGCTTTGAACTGTACGGTTTTCTGAATTGGAATGTTATCTTGTGTTATTTTCGTGGCATCAAAAATATTTGTTCGCAAGAAATTGTGTTTTCTAAAACCATATCCAGGCTACTAAAACACCTGCATACTACATACTTGTGATTCTGTTGTAAAAAAAATTTTTATATAAGAAAAAATATAAAAAAAAGCAATTTTCTCCAGGTTTACAAGAGTTCGGTGCCCAGCCTGTCGCAAATCGTGGAGTCATGAGCATGGGTAAAACATGCATGTGGTGAGATTGAGGACAGGGAAACAGTATAGAAGACACTGCAGGAAAGACATAGGAGACTACCACCATCGAAGACGTGGTAAAAGTTTTATTAGGAAAATTTAAATGGCATTTTTATGTGTTAGATGGTTGTGCGATAGAAGATAAGGTGAATACTCAAACAATTAAATGCGAGAAAAACTGATTGAGAGAAGAGGTGCTAGTAGGGTGAAGGGGGGTGATTGAGGGAAGAGGGGTTTCATCTCGATAGTAAAAAATGGACTCAGGTATGGGCTGGGAGTGCAGTTTGTTGCATGATGTATAGAGCAGATCATCACAATGAGTTGCAACTGAAGTATTCCATAAAAACAGTGGTCGAGGGATTGTTTTCTACGGTTGGCATGGGACTGGCATAGGCATTGGTTGCATCTCCTGCATATAGTAAGCTTCTACCCACTTCACGATCCATCATGTCTGTCAGGGAACCATCCAGTTCAATGGCTGTGCCATCCAGTACTTCGGCCGTGCCATCCAGTTCTTAGGTTGTGCAATCCAGTTCTCAGTTCTTCGACTGCTGCACCGGAGGTACCATAGGGCGAGCCAACGAAAGTGAAACCATCTGACTCACAAGGTAAACCAGCGACTTCTATGGAGGAAACTTATCGCTACTGTTACTGTGACAAGGCCATTTCGCTCAAATACACCACAAGCCACCAGAAAATTAATGGTTGTAGGAAGAGCCCCAGCAGTATAAGGTACCCTGTTTCAAGTGTAGGAGTGTGTTTTACTGTCACAGAATTTTCAGCAAACGCGTGAAAATCTGCATTTTTAAAAAGGTGGACTAGACAATACTTTAGTGCCAGTTTCAATTCTGAAAAATAGAGATCCTGCACCCTTATTCATTAGTGGCGTGATGACTACGACCATATGAATGCCAACGCATCGTTGGGCTTGAAGGCGGTCATGTCATCGCCTTATTATAATGGGACATTGGCTAAACTATATTGGTCTACAGTTGCGCCAGTAACATATCGATGCTGCTTCTCCTGCACAGACATTGCTTTCAAACTCAACTTACATCACTACGAGATCAATAAGAGTAAAACAAAATTTCAAAAGAATTCATCCGTCTAGTGTAAATCGAATACATTTTTTCTTAAATAAATTATTTGTGTCAGTTGCATCGTTAAAAAAACACCCACGGATTTATATAATTAAATTTTGAAACAAAATTTTTTTAATAAAACACACTATATATTTAAAAAAAAACAACCAAAAAACATATATTGAAAAAAAAATTATAAAATCTATGTTGAAAATATAACAAACATAGATAATTAATTTAAAATAATTATACGTATTTAAAATTAATAACACAAAGAAAACACATTCATTCTAATAGATATTAAATGTTTAAAATGACGTAATAAATATAACATCTTACACAGTGCTCATCGCTATTCAGCATATGTCGATATCACTCTAGTCGACAGGAAATAAGTGTGCTCTCTGGCAACCTATGGGGGTAAGATGAGTTACAAGTGCACTTTTAGTAAATGATACTGAAAAAATTAATTACCAACACAAAATAGTGGACAATTAATTTATATAGTAGAGGGGTGAAGGATTGTCGATTAATTATCCGCTTTCTGACTATTGGCGAGGGTCTGTCATCCGCTGGTTTTCGTGCTGGAAGGATGTCGAACTCCGGACCTCCTTGTACCCAACTTATATTTTTGATTCTAATCATATATATATATATATATATATATATATATATATATATATATATATATATATATATACGCTATTCACCACCTGTGGCCTACAGGGTGGTTCATAGGGTCGGAGTTAATTCCTCCAGGCACAGACTATAAGGTGCCTTAATGGTTGAGGGTATATTACACAATGACTTCATCACGACNAGACTTCTTGACGACTTCTTAGTTTGGAACAGGTTTATTGAACGGGAATTTCCTTACACATTCCCAGCACTGTTGCGGGAATTTACACATAGTTTAATGCCCAGCGAGTTCAAGGCCTGAAGGGCTGGTTACAATATTCGCGCTACGATTCCGACGCTGTAGGGGCATTAGGTATCAGGACAGGTCCCTGAGTGACGACGGGGTTACTTATCTGCACATGTTGCGCGGTAGTTGTTCTGGCAGTTGATGGGTCTGATGAGCTGGATGGCCCTCACTGGTTGGCTTGTTGCATGCAGCTGGCTTCCTCTCGACGTGGCGCCCCTCGGTGGGGCTCACCACTCGCTTGCATTTAAAAAACGATCCGAGGTTCCCTGAATGTTGGGGGGCGGGGAGAAGGTGGCACCCTTTTCAAGCGTACTCTGTCAGCTATTTCTTCCGTGGTGCATGTTTTCTGACTTCAGGCAAAATACACCTGACTATCTTGTGATTTTCCAGCATTCACAAATTTTACTTGGCTTTGAAAGGGGGAGGTGGGTGGTGGGTGGGCGGCCTACGCAGCAGGACACATGTAAGGCTTGACCTCGGGTTCCTACCTCGGCTTGCCCTTTCTCTGCGGTGATTACAATCTATATGTGTGTTTCTCTACACTGGTTTAAGCTGGCGGGGGTGGTGGTGATGAAAGCGCCGCACTAAATAATACTCTTAATTACGCCATGCATCAACTCCCCTCTCGTCTTTTCAGCGCTGACATACTCTGTACCAAAATCTCTGTTTTTGGTTTTTTTGTTACATCTCTGCAGACCTACTCTATTCTGTGTTCGTGCTCACCTCGTCTCTGGCGCGGCTATCGCGACGTGTTTCTCGCGCGGCCTGTCCCGCAGACACATGACAACGGTGACTTCCCCTCTCTGCTGACTGTCCCTTCCTTCGCAGTCTTCTCATCTGGCTATTACTCAAGGACCTGCGTCATCTGCATCGTCTCCACGGTTAAAAGGTGTGCCCTTACCTGTAACAAGGGCCTAACCCTCCGGCTCTGCTGGTTACAAAACAAGGCTTCTATTCTTATTCACAAAAAAACTAACGGACTTTTACCTGGGTTATATTCCGGCCGTTGACTGTATGTTACAGTACAGTGTAACTCCTGGCTACCTATTTGAACTCGCAAAAAAAAATACAAAACATAGGGCGATATACTTCTCTGACATTCTTACCTTACAAATCTTCTTACACGGTTACACACCAATTTACAGTGTTACACAATCATACAAAATTACCTACAGTGATGTATCCAGATTACTACATATATACCTTATTCGTTCTTCTGTGCTTCGGTTTCCTCGTAAGGCAGAAACATTCTTGATGTATGCAAACAAAACAGGTGGCTTATGGCCGGTATATATTGCACAGCTGGCAATATTTACATTTTGGTAACAGGAATTAATTTTACATTAAGGACGACTGCACAGGTCGTCAAAGAAAACAACTCTTACTTACTAGGCTGGTAACTCTGTTCAAGGGTTCACACTAATTTATGGCACTCCTGCCACTTTTTAACAAATAATCTGCCGATAATACACAAAGCACACTGACTCATGGTACGATTTACTATTAACACGACTCACAGGTCACGGAAGAACCAAAAATTGGACACTTATTTGTCTATCAGCTGTTGCCCACGGTTTGGCCATTAGGGCAATGTAAACATATAACTCTCTCGGTAAAAACTTAGGAACATGTTCTACTCCAGTGCCCTGCTGATGAAATATATTAGGTACCTTGTCAATTTTTATAAAATTACATTCAGGCACACTTGAGTGTGGCGTCTACACGTCTTTCGGCTGAAGGCCCGACGTCACAGGCAAACTGTAGACAGTATGTCGCACTAGGTTGCGGCGCACTTAGGTTGGCTGGCAGGTCGGGTAACCTGCCCTAGTTTTCGCAGCGGGGTGACATGGGTACACTTGGGTACACTTATCCACAGAGTCTGTTTCTTTCGGCTGCAGGTGGTTTCTTCTTGCACCTCGCACTGGGGACCTGGGTGAGCTTGAGCATCTGTGGTGAGGGTGTAAAGGCTGCATGGCCTTCCTCTCTCGGTGTTGACATCTCTGAAGTGCTGCATTGCAGGCCCATCCTGGGATGTGGCTGCGGTCTCCCGGGTTTGCTTCTGGGTCGGTGCACTTCTCTTCATTGCTTCGCTTCTAGCCTACTGTCTGTTCTGTGTCCGCTTTCTTCTCGCACGCGCTCGTTTTTCTTCTTGTCCTCGCTTCTCGTCTGTCTGTCTGTCCTTCGCCCGCTTGTACTTCTCGCTTGTTCTCCTATACACTCATCTTCCTGTGCGCATATACTTTTCTGGACAGTAATAGCGTCTCTGGCGGGCGGCGACGTTATCTCTCCGCCCGGCATTTCTTCTCGGCTGGCGCGCTTCACACTTCATTATCGCGCCCGGCGTGTATTAAAGGAGATGACGCGCGGTGCTCGGGTGTATTTAAGTAGATAACACATAGTGCTGTGTTACTTCGCGGCATTTATTGCTTTTGCCCGATATCTTCCTTCCTTAGGTCCCTGGCCTTTGACCTAGTGACCCACTGTGTGTCATGCTTTTCGTGTTAACTGTTTCTGAGCATTTGGGGCCCGATAAGCGCATATCACCGGCGCTCTGCTTACCTTCCTGGCTTCGCAGTTATGTACCCATCCGCCTGCCTACTTCTCCCATCATTGACAGTGGCCCTCCTTCAGGGCACTCATGACCTAATTTGCTTATAGGTCGGCGCGATTTTATTTCATCCCTCTCCGCCTACCCCACGTCATTTCCCACTGTCTAGTGGAAATGATCTCGCATTTTCCCCGCATTTCCGCTCTCCTTGCTACTATCATTGCTAATTTCTCCCTCGCTTCATCTTCACCCTGCGATCTCTCGTTCGCACTCGCTCGCTCTCTCGTCCTCGACAATTCCTAGTTTGTCAGCCTAGTACACTTGCCTCCTCTAGTGTGAATTGGTTGTTAGGCGCCAAAGGGTTTGAGATTCCTTCAAGTGTTTGGGTTCATCCTTACTAGCTCGGTAATTCGGTATGGTTCAGCCTGACTAATTCAGCAATCTGGCACAGGTAAGACCCCTTTTCTCGGGTATAAGGGTATAGTCTGGTTCTTGATACGGTCTCTACAGACTTATCTACGCCACATGTTGGGAAGCCAATTTAACTTGTCGCTATTCCCACCTGTGGCCTACAGGGTGGTTCATAGGGTCAGAGTTAATTCCTCCACACACAGACTATAAGGTGCCTTAATGGTTGAGGGTATATTACGCAATAACTTCATCACGAATTCTTAGTTTGGAAAAGGTTTATTGAACTGGAATTTCCTTAAAAATTCCCGGCACTGTTGCGGGAATTTACACATACCTTAACTCCCTGCGAGTTCAAGGCCTGAAGAGCTGGTTCCAATATTCGCGCTATGATTCCGACGCTGTAGGGGCATTGGGTGTCAGGACAGGTCCCTGAGTGACGACGGGGTTACTTATCTGCACATGTTGCATGGTAGTTCTGGCAGTTGATGGGTCTGTTGAGCCGGATGGCCCTGTTAAGGCCCTCTGTGGTTGGCTTGTTGCATGCAGCTGGCTTCCTCTCGATGTGGCGCCTCTTGGTGGACCTCACCACTCGCTCCTGTTCTCGGCATAGGGTAGTAACTGACTGCTTAGTACCCTACCATATCCCGGCGAGGGGCCCCAGGTGGGTCCCACCCGATCTTTGTGGATATGGGCTGCACTGGACAATCCCACTTGCTCGACATGGCACTTCTTGGTGAAGTTCGCCACTCGACTCCGCCTTCTCAGTGCATTGCAACTGACTGACTGGAAACTGACTGACTTATGCGGTACCTGGCTGGCTAACTCGCATCCCGACATGGTGAAACTACTCGTCCGACATGACTCTGGTAACTGTCTCTTATTCGGCCCTGCATCTCGCGTTTCGCATCTCGCATCCCGATTTGGCTGACCCCTTAATGTCGCGACTTACTATCTGTGCCTCCCGGTGTGGCGGTACCGAACTTCCATGCCACCTGCTGCCCGTGGCTTCGACTGATGGACGTGGCCAGGGGTCCGATCTCCCCCGGCCACACTCGGCGCGGCTGACTTCTCTCTGTGCGGTACTGGTGATCTCTCGAACTAACCTCTCTGCGCGGCGATATTCAACTGATCTGATCCCTGTGCGGTAATCTTCTGGCTGTCTTCTCCACCCTTCCCGCACAGAGGCTTATATCCTTTCTAGCCTCTCTCCCTAATTTCCTGCATGTGTCCCCATGTTGTGAGGCGAGGGGGAAGGTGAGAAGAAGCAGAACCATGCACTTCAAAAACGACCCGAGGTTCCCTGAAGGTTGGGGGCAGGGAGAAGGTGGCACCCTCTTCAAGTCTACTCTGTCAGCTATTTCTTCCGTGGTGCATGTTTTCTGACTTCAGGCAAAATACACCTGACTATCTTGTGATTTTNGTCAGCTATTTCTTCCGTGGTGCATGTTTTCTGACTTCAGGCAAAATACACCTGACTATCTTGTGATTTTCCAGCGTTCACAAATTTTACTTGGCTTTGGTAGGGGGAGGTGGGTGGTGGGTGGGTGGCCTACGCAGCAGGACACATGTAAGGCTTGACCTCGGGATCCTACCTCGGCTTGCCCTTTCTCTGCGGTGATTACAATCGACATGTGTCTCTCTACACTGGTTTAAGCTGGCAAGGGGGGGTGATGATGACAGCGCCACTCTAAATAATACTCTTCATTACGCCACGCGTCAATATATAAATGTTGATGAATGATGACAGATGCCAGCTGCGCTGAAAAAACTCCAGACATGCCACAGAGGAGCTGTGAGGTTATGTGGTGGTCAAGTCGAGTATTGGTTGTGACATCGGTGGTGAGGGTCGAGTAGAATTATGTCTTTGGTTGCCATCAACATTATGTGGTTCACCCTCGTAATCTGCTCTCGAGTGTTGTAGAATCAAGGACTACATTTGGCTTATACTTCTGTTACCTGAAGGAATTTTGCAAGGCAAATATTACACCTGATTCTGAGTCTGAAATGAATATTCAGTTAAGAGACTGGCACATGCAAACTATTAGGACCCACAAAAATAAAATTTCTCTGAAACAGCTTAGAAGAAGTACTTATACTAAATGCCTAAGGATCAATATTAGAATATAGAAATAACGATCAAGAAAAATGGATATTCTGAGGAATAACACATTAAATTTGACATCAATTGACGTTTAGCAGAACCGGCCTCTTTTTTTATATTTAACTACAGGAACAGGGATCACACCTGAAACATTCCCACATGAAGCGATAGGCATGGAATAGTAGGGTTATATAGGTTCTGGGACATGGATCGTCGGAGTTGGAGCTCGAAGATGTCTGCTAAATTTGGTTGATGTCTTACTCGACAGCCAAATTCGCTGTTTACCCCTGAAATGACATGTTAGGGTTTTGAAAATACTAGTTTCGCCTTCAAATGTGCCTTTGTTCTCCAAAAAATACCAACNCTGAAATGACATGTTAGGGTTTTGAAAATACTAGTTTCGCCTTCAAATGTGCCTTTGTTCTCCAAAAAATACCAACAAGTGTGAAAAAAAAAGCTTGCTCCACAATGTGTCTGAGTGAATCCACATTGTGGCTGAAAATCCGCAGAAGCTGATAAATTGTCAGCCATATTGTAAAGTCAGTAGCATAGAAACACAAAANACATTGTGGCTGAAAATCCGCAGAAGCTGATAAATTGTCAGCCATATTGTAAAGTCAGTAGCATAGAAACACAAAATAACACCCCTTCACTCTTACATCCAAAACCTAACACCCCAGCCAAACCCACCCAACATACACACCCCATCAACATCCACCCCCATCCAACACCCAATGCCCAATGCTCAATGCCGAACACACGATGCCCAACACCAAGAACTCAACCCACATCACACTCAGAACCCAACCTCCACCACACCCTGTCCCAGTACCCCACCACCACACCCAGCACCCCACCACCACAACCTGCAACCTCCCCCCTCTTTGACCATATCCCACCCACAACTTTTACCCACTCCCTACACCTTCCTTTCCAACTCCCCTCCCTCCTCCACACCACAAACCTTCTCCAACACAAACCTTCCCCCCCTTTTTGCTTCCATTCACAGCTCAACCTCACCACTCTACCCTCCCCCTACCAAATCTCACCCCCTCCAAAACAACCACCTCCAACCCCAATACACCACCCCCTCTGCTTCCTAAGCCTCGCCAACACCAATAAGCCAAACCCCACCCCACCCCAACCACATCACTAATTTCCTCCTCCCTCCATACCCCTTCCCCTGCCCTATCCCCAACATCTCTATCGTAACCTACCCCACGTTCACTCCACCAACATCCACCACCTTGTTAATCTCTCACCCTTACCCTGCTAATATGATGCAAAATAATGCTGTAGTCGAGTGATGAANTCTCTCACCCTTACCCTGCTAATATGATGCAAAATAATGCTGTAGTCGAGTGATGAACAATGTACATTAAATTTCTTACACTGATCTTTTAAATCGATCCCAGCACATTTCCTTGTACCAATATTTCATTTATTATGTATTACAAATATTAATTTATACATTTTTCGTCAATTGTAAATTTTTTTTATTTTCGTTTAAGCAATGCATTTATAGCTCATGATGTACCCACAATCAGGATTATTTTCAAGAACTATTCCGAAAGGGGTTATAATGTTNACAATGTACATTAAATTTCTTACACTGATCTTTTAAATCGATCCCAGCACATTTCCTTGTACCAATATTTCATTTGTTATGTATTACAAATATTAATTTATACATTTTTCGTCAATTGTCAATTTTTTTTATTTTCGTTTAACCAATGCATTTATAGCTCATGATGTACCCACAATCAGGATTATTTTCAAGAACTATTCCGAAAGGGGTTATAATGTTNCAATGCATTTATAGCTCATGATGTACCCACAATCAGGATTATTTTCAAGAACTATTCCGAAAGGGGTTATAATGTTTATAAAAATGACAGCAAAATCGTTAATAATTTTTATTTGAATGTATCGTATTTAGCATTTATATACTTTTCAAAGGCAAACGACATATTATAAAAGTTAAATTTTTCAGTCGGATCTGAATCTTAAATCAAATAATGTGCCTACGCCCAAAGCGTCATTGGATTTTTATATTCTTTAAAAATGATAATGCAGAGTGTTTTTGCAGCCAATCGACCCAGTTTACGATGTAGCGACCACATTTTCACAAGTCGGGTTGTAAGCATCCTATGTAGGTATCCACGATTTACATAGGCATACGTGTATACTATAATATGCGAACTCTGAAGGCCTGGCCTGTGAAATTTAGTTTGCAATAATCATTTCCAGCTCCAAGAATGCATGTATGCATCGATAAGAACACCGAACATCTATAGGCACAGTAGTTAGCAAAATAAAAAAATGAATTAGAGTGTTCTTTTAACGAAACCAGTTTTTTTATATCCACAGTCAAACACATGCAGAGGTGTATGTGAGAACATTATTATGCCCCTCCAGAACAATATTCCTTCACCTACATTTAGGTCATCTTCGATGATGTTCGATGATTTTTTGTAAAATATAAACACGCCGATAATCACGATGGAGACTGAACCTAGACCTGCCTGTGAAAGGATACATCCCCACTATTCCCAGGTTTACACTCGATGTTCTCGGCAACAAGCTATTCGGCCATTTTTCTGGGCAGTGGTCAATGGGATGCATTTTGCAATCTNTACACTCGATGTTCTCGGCAACAAGCTATTCGGCCATTTTTCTGGGCAGTGGTCAATGGGATGCATTTTGCAATCGCCCGAGCATAATTCGACGTGATGCACACATAAGTATACCGTATACCTTAATAATGCTCGTCCCTATGTCTGTTCTCNTACACTCGATGTTCTCGGCAACAAGCTATTCGGCCATTTTTCTGGGCAGTGGTCAATGGGATGCATTTTGCAATCTCCCGAGCATAATTCGACGTGATGCACACATAAGTATACCATATACCTTAATAATGCTCGTCCCTATGTCTGTTCTCNCCCGAGCATAATTCGACGTGATGCACACATAAGTATACCGTATACCTTAATAATGCTCGTCCCTATGTCTGTTCTCATCTCTCTATAGAGGTTGTCTGTCTGTTGTGCCCTGACTGCGTTGCCTGCTTGTAATCACAAGCAATTGAGAGAAAATTCTTGTTATGTTAATTTTTTTTTTTCGTCTAATTTATATTTTGCAGGGCATTGTAAAATTTCTTGCTTCGTCGTGTGTGAATTGTTAGCTCAGCAGCTGTAACACGTTTTGCACCATCATTTAAAAACGGGACTTCGGCTTCATGTCTAGTTCTTCAAAGACACAGCAACAATATATTTGAAGCTGTTCAAATGTAATGTTGAAGTTATCTTTGAAATAGTTTGACTAAAAGCTGTAGCTGACTTTAGTATATGAGTTCTCTGCTTTAAACATCTGGTACATTATCTTACATTCAAATCAGCACTAAGATATTTAACTGTCTTGCCGGTATAATGACTTTCCATAACAGGAAATGACTGAATATGTTCCCGCACCTTTATTTTAGTATTGTGGAAAGGGGGTAATGTGAAACTGGTATGTTTTCCCCGTTTGTCCACAGCACTTTTACCTTCAACTTTTAGGGTCCGCAATCGTCAATTACGCTTCTCACTCACAGAAAAAGCATAAAGGAATGCAAATGAACATATCTCTGTTCTCTTTGAGTCCACCTTTATGTGGTATTTGAATGAATTATGTCTACCTTCCTTTCGTGTATCATTGAGCACTCTTCTCCTCTTTGCATCTACATCTATCAGGCCTTTCAAATAAATGTCTTGTTTATCGTTTGAAAAATATTTGTTTATAAGTTATTGAATATCGACAGCTGATTCCCGGCAGATATGACAGCACTGCAATATTTGTTCTTGCGCCTGAAAATAAATCACCTTCTTGTGTTTGGTTAGAAATACAATAATTAGAAAAGAATGCAAATAGCATTTGTATATGTTATTTATAGCATTTATTATACCTTCTATAGCATTTATACGTTTTTTGAGAGAAAAGTTATAGAGTATCTATTCCACTATCTAACAATAATGCATTAAATTAGCATAAACATTATTTATTCTTGTACTTACCGACAATAATTTCCAATGCCTTTAGCAGGAGTCACATTTCCAGCATGGTTCTCATATTCTTTACCCATTACTCCAGTTTTTTTAATTACATTACTTTTATAATTCTTCGGATTTGCTTACCTTTTTCCTTTGTGATAATCGGGTTTTTCTTCAGAACTGTGACACATTTTCCATATCATCCAAAACATAAGTGTGATGTTACAATGATTCAAGGTGCATTTTTTTACAAACAAGTCAACAATGAACAGTACTGAAAAATTACACATCAATTTCTGTAACGTATATACAAGGTTGCCAACTTCGAACAACATACAGGGCTACCAACTTCGAACATTATGCAGGACTGTCAAGGTCAAACACAAACTGAAAGTTTAATCTTTGTTAAAAGGACAGAACTCCAGGGCTTCCGTCCTTTTAACATAAATCATTTAATGGTAAGATTTTTCTGACCATTACTTTGGGATAAACTAGTCCTTTTAACATGAATTGATGGCCCTATGGCAGGCCCACCCAGAGGTTTCTCGTGGCCCAAAGCAAAGAACAGTGTTTGGGCCCCCACCCCTACTCCTCTCCATGCCAGGGAATTCAACTATTTCCCAAAGAAATGTTCATACAAATTCAAAAATATTCATAATTTTTCTAATCTGCAATATAGAACAGCCGTATCTGTAGGTAAATATCTGAATCGGCAAAATAAGATAAATCAATTGTTAAGATATGGACGGTAAATATTGTAGTGTATATTGCAACATATCACATTTCAGGCTTTGCGGCCAGCGTTTACTCTTTTGTTTGAAGTATGCATCTATTTGGCAATAACTTAAAATGCAGACGAATGGTTGTATGTCCTGGAAATTATACATAATTCAGAGTACCATTAGATGAGAGAGAAGCAAGGCTCTCGCACCAGCTCACAACATAATAAACGATGCTGTTGTAAGCAGCTTGCAGAGTTGTGGTACAGCATATTGAACCGAAATGGTTAGTGACGAATTTGGATCACCTGCCAATAAAACTCCTCAGAATTTATTATTTTATACAATTATCATTATTACTCCAAGGATTTCAAGCAGAGCTATTCTTTAAGTTGTTCCTTCGGGCCATTTACCAATAATTACATACACTGCTTGGCGGGCCACACTCACTTTTTAAAAAAGCCGTGGCTCAGTTATAAAAAATTAATTTACATTAATATATAATAAATGAAATAACATACGAGTATAATTTATTACAAGTTTTATAATAAATTAGGTAATAGTTTTCAAAAGTATATACACATAAAAAAAATTATTGCTGATAAAATATTTTCTCCGCATGCCAGTCTAACAATCCTGACGGACCGCATGTGGCCTTGCTTGTACCGCGGCCAGAATTCCAGTTTTGTAAATACGAAAATTCAAGCAGCACCATGCGACTACAACGATATAAAGTGTACACAAATGCTCGGTCATTCAAAATAAGGAATGCAATAATTTTACATTAGGAGAGGAGTCCACTCATGTTACAACATTTTGAAATTTCTTTTACAAATCCCATTTTATTTGAACTTTTTTTTTAGCTACAGTACGAATCTGTGTGGAATTTATGTCAAAATTTAAAAAAAATCAATTAAAACTAAGTAATGCGGACGCTATGGCATCAGTCTTTATTTTCACCTGAAATTTGACATTTGCTGTAAACAACTTAAGGTATTGACATTTTAAAACTACAGTATTGGTCAGATACTCACTTTTTTAAATTGCTACTCGGGACTAAAACTGTTCACATGATACAACCAGTAAAATATTGTTACAATTTCTCAAAACTCAGTGGTCTAAACCAAATTCGTTAAGAGTCTGGCTGTCTGATCTTGCCCATGTTAAATCTGCTACGTTTATGTTCCATTATCTCAGAAACTATTGAAACCTAGAAACTCCATATTTAAACAAAATTATCTTATATGTGTTTTCATTATACTGTACTAGAATAATCTATTTTAAGTGTCTTTAAAAAAGTTATTAAAATTTAAAAAAAAAAATTTTTCAATAAATTATAAAACATTGTATTTAACTTTTTTTAAATTAAATAGTTTTTCAACAACTGCACAATTCTACTNTCGTTAAGAGTCTGGCTGTCTGATCTGGCCCATGTTAAATCTGCTACGTTTATGTTCCATTATCTCAGAAACTATTGAAACCTAGAACCTCCATATTTAAACAAAATTATCTTATATGTGTTTTCATTATACTGTACTAGAATAATCTATTTTAAGTGTCTTTAAAAAAGTTATTAAAATTTTAAAAAATATTTTTTTCAATAAATTATAAAACATTGTATTTAACTTTTTTTAAATTAAATAGTTTTTCAACAACTGCACAATTCTACTACAGTAACTTCATAATGACTATCTGCAACTTTGCTATAAGTTTGAGATTTGTACCTTTTATAGTTTTTGAGATAATGGGTTCAATATATTTAAAAATGTAGTTTTCCAGAAATTGAGGTCAAAGTTGGAAATTAGTATACATAAACCAAATCTCAAGTAAATTATTATGTATTTTAACACTGATATTTTTCGTTATACTTATCGTAGGAAAGTGTTCTGAAAAATATTTATTCAAATAAATTAATTTTTTTATTCAAAAATTATTATTCTTGCAAAAAATTTTAAAATCCAAAAAATTTTAAAATTTCGATGTATCAAAATGGTGACAGCTACAAACAAATGCAGCTGCAACTTCAGAAAATAAAAAATATAAATACTTTGCAAATGAGTTTTACAATAGCAAGCATGCAATTTTATTCAAAAAAGTGCAAATATTATTTTAAGATTAAAAACGAAAACAAAAATGTTTTTTGTAGTCAGGCTTTCCTTAAGGGATGGAAGTCTTAATTAAATAAAAGAGTTATTTATAATTTCTTAATTTATTTAAACTAATTGCATACAAAATACTTTCGTCTAAATATCTCACAACAAAATGGCATCTCTTGCTATTTATAATTAATAAATTCAATCAATACAGCTTACAATTACCTTAAAAATATTAATGTTATTTAATAATTAAAATAAGTCATAATATATAGTGTATCAAAAGCTAATGAATTGCTTTATAAATTATATGTCCATATTTGACAGTTCCAATATTTACAATAAAAACTGTATCACATGTTCATTTCAGTCCCACCTCAGTTCAGTCAAGGTCACACCTGTTCACAATGTTCTAGAGTTTTCCGAGCGCCCTTAAGTACAGTAGCTGTTTACTGGGCGGGTTTAGCACCCTTTCGTCCATTCACACTACAAACACCTCGTCCGCCATCGTCTTGCCATCTCCCGTCCTCGTCCATCCTCTTCATGTATATATCTCGCTGCACCAGAAATTGCTTGAGAACCACACTCAGCCAACTGTCTTCTAACAAAAGACTGCCAACCGTCCAGCTGCGGCTGTAATTTATAGTGTCGTCAGCGATTGCCCAGAAATTTCTCTAAATACCACATTTGCCGAGGGTCCTAGTTCACAGAATATTATTGTGCATCCTACCAAGTCGTCGGCTTCTCCGGCAGGGGGAGGAGGGGCTGTGACCCAGCCAGGTCAGCTGTCAATCATTCTCCTAGGTGCCATACGACACGATGGGGCAGACTGCCTGGGAAGAAGAGGAGGGTCGAGGAAGGTCAGCCCTCCCACAGCACCGTCCTGCACATAACGAGAGATTTTGCGCGAGGTGAGATGTCGTGCGCATAATACTGCCCCACCTTAATTACGTTTGTCCCGAACAGACTCTCCAACATTTGGCCCTATTTACAGAGCAAGTCGGTCGATGTGGACAATCTTTGGCTTCGCCTGAAAGCCCTGTCGACAAATCCGGTAGATCACATCATTTATATGTTTCAGTATCGAGTATGGGTTTTCCCAACATTTCTGTAGCTTTGGACAATGTCCTTTCTTCCTTTAAGGGTTTTACAACCACACCATCTGTCCTTGAAAAGTCTCTCCAGGCATTCTTCGGCCATATCGAGGTTTCATTCTGTCTCTATTAATTTTAAGGTGTCTCCGGACAAACTGATGAATGTCTGTTGACTTTTAACATAGTTGAATGGCATATTCTGGAGTGGCTGCTTCTTCTTCCACTGGATGTCATAACAGCAAGTCACCAGAGGCGGAACTCTCTTCCTAACTCATGGATAGTCGAATGATATGCCAAGAGATTTAAGGGTACCTTGAAGTCCCAATCTTCCTGGTTGTCTTCGACGAAGAACGCCAGGTACTGTTCCAGTGTACGATTTAGCCTCTTCACCATCCCATCCGACTGAGGATGTAATGCTGTGGCACAATTTCCCTCATTCATAAAATCCTTCTTACCTCTAAGAACAGTGTTCCTTCAAAAATTTGTCCTTGATCAGAATGAAGCTCATATGGCCCTCGAAACCTAAAGAAAACGTGCTCTACAAGTGCATCAGCTACCGTGCCAGCCTCTTGGTTTGGCACCTGCAGACCTCGAGCCACTTTGTGAAATAGTCTCGTGATACCAGAAGTTACCAATTTCCCCTCTCAGTGACTGGAAGTAGTCCGAGAATGTCCACTGCCATCCTCTCAAATGGGGCCCCAAGATTGTATCTCTTAAAGGGACCTCGTCTGTTAACCTCGGACCCTTACTCACCGCACAGGCATCACACAGACAGCACCACTATTCAATATCCTCCCGACAATACAGCCAATAGAATCTCATTTGAACTCTATCGAGGGTCTTGTTTACACCGAAGTGACCACCTGCTGCTGTATTGTGAAGTTCTCTTAACACTTCTGGGATTCGGCACTCTGAGAGGACCAATTGTAAGAGACTTAGTTTCATATCATTACTTTTCTAGTTCTTGTAAAGCACACTATTGTTTAGAACAAGGGAATTCTACTGTGCCCAGTACGCCTTTGCTGTCACACCTAGGCTGGATATCTCCTCCCTTCTTGGTCGACAGCTGAATTCTTTCCATTCCAATATTTTATGTAGGGGGTGGGTTACTTAGCTGATCATTTATAATGTACTTATCGTCCCATGTAGGTGACCCATCGCCATATACAGGGCCTTGAATTCTTAAACTCACTTTCCACGATACGCCATCCTTCCCCTCCTGGCATTCACAAAGACGACAGAATGGTTCGCATGGTCTTCTGCAAAGTGCATCCACATGGCTGTGAAGGCGTCCAGGCCTGTGATTATTCTTTCAGGCGATGTATCCACCAAACTATTTTACCTTCGGGGTTATTGAAATTTAGTAGCCTGCATAATGAAATATGATAAGTTCATATGATGAAGTGTCTGCCATAAAGGTATGGGAAAATGTGCAATTGCCTTCACCATGACCAGAAGCTCGCTGCATGTCACACAGTGATTCCTCTAAGGCTTGCGTAGTGCCTTACTGAAGTATTCCAGTGGCCTCTCCTTTCCTTCTTAATCTGAGATAACACAGCCCTTATATCTACATCACTAGCATCAGTATTCAGAATGAATTTACCATCTCTACTCGAGAAGCGCAGCACTGCAGGAGATATCAGAATTTTTCTGTAGTCTATTCAAAGCAAATTCGCACTCTGGGGTCCAATAAAATTTTATTTTTGCTTCAGCTAATTGATGCACAGCCTTTGCGATCATGGCGAACCCGGGTAAAATCGATAGCAGTAAGCACATAAGCCCAGGAAACTTTGCATTTCAGTTTTATCACTTGGTAGACGCCAATCACTTATTTATCTGGTATTCTCAGGGTCCATTTTAATCCCATGGGTCGACACAACAAGGCCCAAGAAATTAATTTGCTTTTGGAAAAGGTGGCATTTAATAGGAACTAATTTCAGGTTGGCTGATACGACTTTTTGAAACACATAATCTGGGTGTGTCATGTGCTCTTCAGATGTTCTTCCCATGGCAACAATGTCGTCTAGGTAGTCTAAGGGCAGAACTTTCTCCATCTGTTGTTCGAAGGTAGAAGGGGCATTGCATATCCCAAAGGGCAAAACCTTGAATTGCCAAGTTCCTTTCCCTGGGACACAAAATACAGTCTTTTCTTTGTCTTCTGGGTCCACCTCGCAATGCCAATACCCGCTCTTCATGTCTAAAGTAGAAAACCATGGTGAACCTGCTAGGCTATGCAGTGTGTCTTCTATCCTAGAGAGTGGGTAAGAATCTTTCTTGGTCACATAATTATGGCGGTAATCAACACAAATCTAATAGAGCCTTCTTTCTATATAACAAGCACAATGGGAGAATACCATGGACTGAATGATGGATCTATCACATNGCAGTGTGTCTTCTATCCTAGAGAGTGGGTAAGAATCTTTCTTGGTCACATAATTATGGCGGTAATCAACACAAAATCTAATAGAGCCTTCTTTCTATATAACAAGCACAATGGGAGAATACCATGGACTGAATGATGGATCTATCACATCTAAATTCTTCATCTCTTTCAGAATACCGTCAACCACCTCATGAGAGTGGTAGTCACCTTGGTGGCTACTTTATGGGCCTTGCATCACTGTGTCGATGTGATGGCATGCAGCATTATATCTGCCAACGTCATGGGGCTCACATGAGAAAGCACCTATATTTCTCTGTAGTAATACTTTGATACAGATTTCTCTTTCGCAAGTTCTAGTTTTCTCTTGTTACTCTCAGCAGTTCCCCACGAGCATCTGGTAGATGAAATTCTGTATTTTGCAGCATCGAAGCTTCTAGAACATTTGGAAGTACCTGTGAGACCTGCTTATAAACCCCTATATTTGCCCCCTCCTCAAGATGGATAGCACGATCAGATAAGTTAATAATTCTTACAGGTAAAATGTCTGATTTTGAAGAAATAAATGTTCTTCCTAAAATCACAACATCTGATAAAATGCAAGCTTTCTGGGCTCGTTCGATAATGCCCAACCACCTGACAAATATGTTCTGGCATCTGCTTGGAATATCAATTTCGCTAGAAGCAGGGAGCACAGTCGTCTGATTACATACTACTGGGCAGCTCATTAGCGAAGATAAATCTCGTCATGTTGAAACTACCAACTCGGAATTACCTGCCCGCAACATACCAATCGAGTATCGATACAGCACCCTAGCTTACCTAATACATCAAGATCCAAATTGTATTCGTCCTCTATTTCTGCTGTGTAAATATCATGGTCTATGATAATGTAACTGAGCTGTAAGAGTACACCCTTCTCTTTCCTCTGAACGGTGGGGTCCCACCCATAACTGTAGTTAAAAAGCAGTGATCCATGCTCTTTTCAGACGATCGCTGGGGGGAAGGACCGAGAATGTCTGGTCTTACCACCGTTATAGTCGCCCCTGTGTCAACGATCATCTGACAAGAAACATCACCTAGGCTCCCTTCCACCAATATGTCATCCAAGTCCTGTTTCACAGAAAACACCTGCAAGAACTTCTGGGCCTTCTTTTAGCAATCGCCGACCTTCAAGATCAGTGCTTATTAGTTTCCCGAAGGTGTTGCACTCTCACCTGCTCCTCGCTGCCTACTCCCTGGTTGCTGTTACTGAGGACAGTTGGTCCACACGACCAACATGCAAGCCATTTGAGTGGGGGATGGCGAATCTCGATGGCACGGACCCTGGAAGAGAAGTTCCTCGCTGTCGTCTGCAATTATTTTAGCGTCCTCTTGACGCTGTCGCCCGCATCTTCATTCAGCATCAGTGCCCGCACTGGATGTCGGACACTGATGCCTGCCTTGCTGATTCCACCTCCAGTGCTCGGGCCAATATGCATCCTGCATTGTATGAGGTGCAACCCAGACTTACAGCTTGCCGCAATTCGGTGTCAGCGATAGCATCGACAAAGAAACCGACTGCGAAGGCATCTCGTACCTCTTCAGAGTATCCTTCCAGAGACACGTGTGACAGCCTCATGTCCTGCCACAGCTACTGCAGTGGTTCATTTAGTCGCTGGATGTGGCTTCGCAGTTGGGCATGGTGGGTGTATCGCAGGTATCGGTCACCGAATCGCAGCTATAAGGCCGACACCAATGTTGAGTAGTCCAGTCGATGTCAAGGGCAGGAGTCAGAGGCACCGTTTTTAACCTATAACGAAAAGTACAATAATTTCTTCTTCTTAATTCTATTTCCAAGCCCCACTTATTTCTTTGTGTGAAACTTTCTTAATAATTATTATAATGACACCACCTCCGATGGCCATTTGGCTAAGTGGGGTATAAAGTAGTTCAAAATTTTCTTCTCGTTGTCCATCCTAGGGGCGGACTTTATTGTGATGCCTTTACCCACCCCTGGCTGAGGCATACCCACACTGCAGAATGGCTGTGTATCTCCTCCGATGGCTGTATTGGCGGCGACCACTACCTTTTCCTCGCTGCCCACATTCGAAGACTCAGTGGGGATCGATGTTAGCTCCTCTTCAGCCGCTGCATGTCTTGTCCTCTGCTGCTGCAGGAATTCCTGCCATTCCTTCTTAAGGGTGCTTACTTCTTGTTTCATTTCCTGCTCAACCTTGTCCATCCTTTCATTCACACTGTCCATTCTCTCGCTCACACTGTAAATTTTCTTGTCCACAGAGTCTATTTTATTGTTCACTAATTCGCTTACACATTCTATCTTTCTGTCTACATTCTCATTCAAACTGTATCTTTTTCTATCAACGTTTTCGTTTACACTGTCTATTTTTCTATCCATATTTTTGTTCATGTTGTATGTTTTCTTACCCAGTTTGTCGACCACCGCCCCTAACACTCTCTTTTTTTTTTCTGTCCAACACATTTCTAGCAGTGTCCGTTTTCCTGTCTACCAGTTCACTAACACTACTAACAGATTCACTTACACTAATAGCGGATTCAATAACACTATCTATTATACTATTTACATTTTCATTTGTGCTATTTATAGATTCCCTAACATTACTAATTTAGTTTTTTTATATTATCACTTTTCATATCTATTTGGACACTTAGACATTCGATCAAACATCGGAGAGCTTCCATGTCTGCTGCCATTTTTCTAGTAAGCACCCACAATTTTGTAAATAGTTATTTGGCTTATTGTTACAAATATTATTAAATTTACAAATTTTAGCCTACTCTAATCATAATTACAGTTTTTTCTTAAACAAAATGCCTATGTACATCCCACTTCTAACACCAGTGTTATAATTTCTCAAATGTCAGTGGGATAAACCAAGTTCGTTAAGGGTGGAGTCTTAATAAAATAAAAGAGTAAATTATTATAAAATTTCCTAATTGATTAAAAATAATTACAAATAATATGCTATTGTCTCAATATCTCACAACAAATTGGTGTATCTTGCTATTTATAAATAGTAAATGCAATCACTACAACTTACAATCACCTCAAATATATGAATTTAATTTAATTATTAAATTCAGTCATAATAGACAGTTTATCAAAGCCTAATGAATTACTTGATAAACTATGTGTCCATATTTGGCAGTTCCAATATTTACAATAAAATATATATCACATGTTAATTTCAGTCCCACATCAGTTTAGTCCAGGTCCCACCAGTCCGCAATGTTCTAGAGTTCTTCGAGCACTCTCACGTACAGTGGCCTTCACTCGTCGGGTTTCATGCCCTCTCGTCCATTCACACCACAAACACCTCGTCCACCATCGTCTCGCCATCTCCCATTATCGTGCGTCCTCTTCACCGATGTCCCTCGCTGCACCAGACGTCGCTTGATTACCAACCTTAGCCAACTGGCTTCTGCCAAAAGATTGCCGACCGTTCAGCTGCAGCTGCAATTTATAGTGTCGTCGACGATCGCCCAGAAATTTCTCCAAATACTGGGTTGTGCAGAGGGTTCTAGTTCTCAGGATATTCTTGCGCATCCTCCCAAGTCGTCGGCTTCTGCAGCAGTAGGGTGGGGGGATTGTGACCCATCCAAGTCAGCTGTCAATCATTCCCTTGGGTGCCAGGTGGTGCGACGGGGTCAGACCACCTGGAGGGAAGAGGAGTGTCCAGGGGGTGGGGGTGAGCCCTTCCACAGTGCCGGCGTACGCGTAACGTGCGTAACAATATTTTGATTCAACACGAGACCATTTTGTAAATAATTTTACTTCTATTGTTCCATATAGAGTTTTTCTAAGTGAGCNAAAGTTCGTACACTAGGCAATAGGTCACGTGCGTAACAATATTTTGATTCAACACGAGACCATTTTGTAAATAATTTTACTTCTATTGTTCCATATAGAGTTTTTCTAAGTGAGCAGAGAACTGTTACAGAAATTATAATTTTTTTTAAACTCCTGTATTAATTTTAGTGTTCTGTATCTTACAATGAAAATTACATTTAAATAGCTCAGTATTATAAGTTATGCCAGTAAGTACCAAATTATTATCAGTTAATAAAAATGTATAAATATTGCCCTAACTGACAGCTCTTGAGTTATAGAAGACATTTGTGAATAGAAAATTTACTAGAAATTTTTACCACAAAAAGCTGTGCCTAATTATAAACAATTATTATTCAGGCTACTCACCTCAATTTATTAGAAGATAATAAACTAACCAGAATTTGCCTAAATTAATAACAATTATTTGAAACAGGCTGTATTTTGAACTGCCAATACTGAATTTATGTGTTATATTTTAAGGATATTGTTTCCTAACTTTTTTAAGATGTGATAACTTAATGCAAAACCATTAGACATAAGTATGGATTGCAGAGATAGTAAAAAGTATGTATCTCATTAACGTTTCGCAGCTGATGTATTATCAGGCTCTACGAAGAAATATGAGAAACGATCAGAAAACGCAATTACTACGATTCCTTAATGTTTAGAACTTAAATCGTGTCACACTGACTGTCTGGAAGGAAATTCAGCACTAGTTTCTATCCGAATATCAGTATTACTTGCCGATGAGGGTTAGTTTATAGTTTTATGACCCCTTTGTAAGGGACGGCACACAGCATAACAAAGATGGCCCCCAAACATTTGTTTGCCATTGGAGTTTTCCGTGATGACTTGGAATGGTGAAGTCACTAATGTGAATGATGTTTTAACCTGTATATTCTATGGTAAAAGAATGTAGTTAGACAAAAACTAAATTTTTTTTTAAACATGTAGCTCTTCTTTTTTTAACAAATTGCGGCTAGTATTTTACTCACCCCTATGTTAAATCCTCCACAGCATGACTTCTCTTCATTTTGATTATTTCTGCCCTCGTTACGATTATCAGTCAAAACTTTCTCGTCTTGATCAATATTCGGCGTCTCATTTGAACTGAAACAAGTCATATAATTTTGTTTCAACGAATTAACAAGTTATTAAAGCACCATATTCATACATCAGTACAGTGTTAAAACTCAAAATATGCGTTTTTTTAGGAATAGTTTTGTTCTAACACAGTGACTTACTCCAGCACATATTACACATTTCTATACTGTATATTGTATTGTAATTCCTTAAAAAAAATTTTTTAGTTATAACTCTGTTGTACTGAGGTACCGATGTATCAGTCTCACCAATTAAAATCATACCAAAAATATATAACATGTTGTTATTAGTGTTGATCTGGTAAGAATTTTTATGAGTTACAATGGAACGGGAGAAAAGAACAGCTGAAAGGCAGTCACACATTTTCTGATATTTTGGTTTAGCAGCAGTCCTGCTAAATTGCTCCTAGAATAAGAAATGCTAACAATTTATAACAGCTCCCATACAGACATAGCAGATATTGGTATTCCTATAACTCTTCCTAACTCTTGTCCATTTAAGCTATCGTCAAGTAAAAGAATGCTTATGATGATGATGGTGATTACAAAGGTATTTATGCAAGCATACAGAAGTGCAGTTAGTATGACATCAATAATAACAAAACTTAATTTATTTAAATAATTCCTTTAAAATAATGTTTCACTTAATGTGTTTTAGAGTACCCCATTTTATTGTAGACACTGGAATGTTTCATAATGCCCCAGTCATGCATGTTTAAGTGTACACCAAAGGTGGTTCCAGTGTTATATGGTTAAAACATAGAAAATAACAACATGCTATAATTGTCACTCACTTCTACTTTAGACAGAATATAGATGTTTTAAATCCATATTAAGATTTTTTGAAATAAATTATGTAAACAATGTTCTCAAACAACAGATCATATATAATATCACAAATTTACTTTTGACACAAGAAACACTACTGTGATGAACACATGCATTCACAAAGAGGTAGCCATTTTGAAACTGGCTTAAAATCTCAAAAAGTAATTCCATAAACCACCAATAACAGCACCAGAGTCTTGGTTCCGACTGTCCAAAGATTATCGTCTTTGTTTCGGCGTGCCCCACATTTCACTGTGTTACACTCTGCCCTAGACCAGATTGTGTTGCACCAGTTACTTCAAGGAACTACTTCAGAACAATGAAAAATGTTGTGTATTTCGTCGTTACGTGCATTAATTGATGGGTCATTGCCTTCAAACAAGTACTCCCAAGTTTGATCATGCATTTGTACTTCTCACAAACATCCAGCATGGTTTATTTTAAACAATAAATCGTAAAAACCAGCATATCCATATATCTTCACAGATTTGTATTACAATATTCGACAAGAAAAAATTTTGTTTGTTTCCCAGGGTCTGCAAGCATATGCATATGAAATACACCTGATTGTTATGTTACACTGAATGCCAGGCTGTATGCCTTTCAGGCATTAATATGCACAACTTTAAACACACACATACTGATATCTCGAAAATTGTTAACCTTAACAAGTTCCAGCTAAAAAATTTTTTTTGGATGATTTTCACATGATGATTATTTTATCATTATGAAACAGGAACTACACCACAGTGTTTCGAAATCAGAGGCCAAAAGACTCAAATTTAGGTGCTAAAGGAGGATGATATTATAACCACATTCCCACAGAATTAATATCTTCCTTTTAATTGCCACAACATAAATTTGTTTTTGCTAAATCTCAAATGGTTTTTGATATTTGTAAAAGAATTGAATTTTTCGATTAAATTTTAAGGGACCCATTACTGCCACAAATTTGGCTTTATCGAAAAAACCAAGGTACATTTCCTACATACTTTTCATAAGAAATCACTACCCTATCTTAACATACTCCGTCCTGACTCATTGTGTATATAGGCCTACACTATCCGATGAATGTAAGAAATTATCACCTGCTATACCTAAACAAGTTATTTTGCTCAATTCCATGCATTTATTTCCTATGGCATAATACTGAGCTCTGGCTGCAAACAGCAGCAAAATATTTTTACTTCAAAAGAAAGCCATTAGGATATTAGGTGGATTAAAACCACGTGAGACATGCCACCACCATTAAAAAAAATTGTATACTTTCATTTATATCTCAGTACATATATCAACATCCCTGATGTTTGTAACCAATAACAGTCATATTTTCCCTAAAAATGATTTAATTCATTCCCATTATACAAGAGATGCCCAGAATATTCATGTACCACTAAATAACCTGAAACTTTTCCAGAAGGGAGCTTCCTATTAATGTATTTCTTTATTTAAATAATTACTGTGTTATCTAAAAAAAACTTAGAATAATCCCAAATTATTTTTAAAAACTTAAAAACTTTCTTAAATGATCATTCATTCTAGTCTTTAGAAGAATGATTTAATATGGAATTAACCTAATTGTGCAAAACAATTTTTTTATATAGAATTACATGTTATTTCACTTATATTGTGTTGTTATATTATTGAAGCACTTCATTTTGAATACTTGTATAACTATTTTATATTATTATGTAATTATGTTTGTACATTTACGAATATGTCGTTTGTTTAAAGGGTATATGCGTGTGTAGACTTACATTTATATTCTTACCGTATGTTATCATTTGTACACCTTTGTTGGCGTGCTATACACCCTTCGCCCAGTAAGGGTTTCAGTTGGGGTTTTATGGAGTTAAATAAATAAATAAACATTAATAAATAAACACCACTCTGTAAACATAAACTTGCTCTAAGATACCACAGGCTGGCAGGTTTCCTCGGGTATCTCCCATTTTCACCGCCCTTGCACAGCTCTTTACTCACCTCACTTCGCCCTCATCGGCTCTCAAGACCTCGATGTTAAGAGCCAAAACTCTCCACTCTACACTGAAAAGTGTCCACACCAATATAACCCCCTCTCTACTAGTATTTTCTCTACCTACTAATAAAGAGCATTGTTTTCACCCATCTCTCTCCTGTAGCTTTTTCTGATAATTCTGATAATGCATGCAACAATTTTTTAATTATTTCCTTTCGAAAGAGCTTTTACGGTGACTATGCCGGTTTTTCCCTTTCTATTCTTAGAATAGTAGTTTAGCTATAAGTAAACTTAGGGAGGTTTTCATGGCCAAAATCTGGCCATGGCAGCCCAATCCCTTTCTGCCACGATGCATGTCACCTTGCATGATTTCCTTCCCTTGTAGGCGTATGGGGCTTAGCGCTGAGAAGCACTT
Source organism: Clitarchus hookeri (assembly GCA_002778355.1). Taxonomy (NCBI): domain Eukaryota; kingdom Metazoa; phylum Arthropoda; class Insecta; order Phasmatodea; family Phasmatidae; genus Clitarchus; species Clitarchus hookeri. The sequence goes on from NQII01002561.1 coordinate 270,768, forward strand.
AACTCCCGTCCCTACCGAGGGCTCGCGTATAACACTTAGTTTTAGATTATGTTAGAAAAAACACCACTATAACGTTATTTTGGGACAATGTTGTATTTCAGTTGGCAACATTAAAGTCATGACATTTCGGCATTGGGCAAAAATGATATGCCAACATGGCCCAATGGTAGAGTCAAACATTGGGCCAACATCCAATAATCCACTACCAGGATTAGCAGTCACACCCGGGAAACCGAATATATACATAAAACGCTGCGAAATATAAATTTCTTGACACTCTGAAAATAGCTTACAAAATATATCATCTTATTTTGTGAATGTAATGCAGATGTAGCCAAACAAGATTATGTATTTGTTAAGCAAGTTACATAGTATCAAGAATGTTATATTTTGTTGTTTTGTGTATATATTCGGTTTGCATAAAACATAGCAAAATATAACTTTCTTGACACTGAGGTTGCTAAACAAATACATAATCTTGTATAGCTACAGGATCATTACATCCATCAATATTCCTGAATAGTCTTTAAGGCAGTGTGTTGCATAGTCTTCCCTCTAGCGTGTAATAGACCATTTTGCCACGAGTAGACATCTCAACCGGTCGAACCACCAAGTGGCCAACCGATCAAGTGGTCGAAACGCACCAGCCAGCTCGTCAGCTGCACGACTAGATTCCTGACCATACGGTGCACATCACGAGGTACTCGGGTACCTGTTATGCGTAGTGCGTGTCGTACCCGATGCATCGGGTACCCGGTGAGATGGAGTTTGCGTATATTTCCGGCGATGCTTTAGGTTCCTTTGGTCTGTTGTGTCTCCATTCCAGCAGTGTCCTCTTCGTTCTTAGTAGTGTCATGAATTGTCGCTCGGATCGCTGCACCCTTCTGCTATTTGGTTTTCCTGTACGATGTTAAAACATTCGTAGTCTAAGTGCAAGGAATCTGCTTCAGGTAAATACTAAATACATCACGCAAACATAACCTGTAAAACAGTCTTGTGCACCAGAGTGGGCATCTTTCAACCATGGCCAAAGATTAAAATGAATACACATATATTATTTTTATAAAATAATAGAAAGAAAATTAAAAATCAACAATAGCATTTGAATTGAAAATGTAGGCTATATAAGACAAAGTTACCCTGAAGTGGCACAAAGTACCCCAGATGACTGTATTGTAAATAGCATAGGGTTGAGGTCGTGTATCGGTTAAAATGAGGTGATCACAAATGTTTGTTTAAAGTCCAAGCATAGGCAATTTGTTAGTTTTTTTTTTTTTTGTCATTCCCGCATTGATCCACTTTGCAACAGTACCTTAAGCACAAAAATTGTATAGCACACTCCCACAGAAAACATGTATATTTTATGGAAATTTTCGTAATATTTTCCAGGCAGGTTACTTTCCTCAAAAACTCTTGTGCCATGTGTTGGGTTGTTTTTTCATTAACATTCAATTGTTAAGTTTATATTTACCTACTTTAAAGAAATACTCCAGTATTTGTTAAAGGTTTTTGGCTTTCTGAAAAACAGGAAAAAAATCTCAGAAATTTATACGTATAGTCTATTCGTGGTTCCTACAAACTTTTTGAATCAAACCTTATGAAAATCATACCATGTATGGTGTGTTTGGTTGTTTCCTTAATATGCCATGTGTCACAAGCATTTCATACTCGTCTTAACATTAAAGTACCTTATTTCTTGTTAGATTAAAATTTTATTTTTATTTTATCTATATATTATAATATTTTATTTATAATTATTGTGTATTGACACATTGTAAAAACAGGTGTGTAACACTTAGTAAGAAATAGTTATAATGCAAAATATTGTTACATTAAGTGCATACAAATGTGGTGCACTGTTCCTTTGATTTTATTTTCTAGAGTCGGATAAACTTTGTTTGCATGAGGCGGAGGAATATCCTGAAAGTAGAACTTATAACAGGGCTTCATAAAAGTTGGAAGTAAATATTAATTGACTATACTAACAGTACTAATCATGCTAAATATGAATTTCAATGGGGGCATCACTATATTTGCAGTACATACTATACAATGTGATAGTGGGGAGCACTGTGAAGTTCAGGGAAATTGTGGGGTAAAATGTATCTCAATCGAGTTGCTTAACTGTGTTTAAAACAATAGGACCTAACTTAACATAACTTCACGATAGGTGAATTATAGGGGATGGGTGTGCTGATGTGCATAATAAAAAGTACATTGAGGACTTACAGGAATAAACTGTAATTCAATTGTGTCAGAATCAGATTTAAATCTGAGAGTTATTATTGCCCTTAATCCAATGAACGATAGTGCAGTCAGCACAGCCACCCTCTGTGATTCACATATTGTAAAATTAGGTTTAGTTTGATTAGGTTATTTTTGCAGTTGTCATGGCTAGGTGCAGATATTATGCAAGATTTGCAATTTCCGTGCCAATATGCAATATGTGATTGAATACAATTTCCACATTAATATACGATTATGTATAGCCCATTAAATTAATTAACTGAAAATCAATGACACTCATACATAATGGTGGCGGATGCACCTCCTTTGTGATATATATGTGTATGTGTGTATATGCTGATAAAATACATATAGGGTACGTTCACCTATTGAAACAATTCTAAACTTCACAAGTGCCCATACTTCCACATAAGAATTAGATTTAACACTTCAACCAGTACGAACAGCAGTCCACAAACGCACATGCTCAACTAAGTGTAAATTGAATTGAAATTACTAAATCAGTATGCAATTTCCACCTATAATTTAACGACTTTCAATTGGCTGTTCATAATGTCACTATGTCATAATATGATAAATATACACTGAAGAGCCAACAAAACTGGTACACCTGCCTAATATCGTGTAGGGCTCCCGTGAGCATGCAGAAGTGCCGTAAGATGACGTGGCATGGACTCGACTAATGCCTGAAGGCATGCAGGAGGCAATTCACACCATGAATCCTGCAGGGCAGTCAAGAAATCCATAGAAGTGCGAGGCGGTGGAGATCTCTTCTGAACAGCACGTTGCAAGGCATCCCAGATATGCTCAATAATGTTCATGTCTGGTGATTTAGGTGGCCAATGGAAGTGTCTAAAGTCAGAAGAGTGTTCCTGGAGTCACTCGGTAGAAACTCTCGACGTGTGGGGTGTCGCATTGCCCTGCTGGAATTGTCCACGTCCGTCTGAATGCACAATGGACATGGATGAGTGCAGGTGATCGGAAAGGATGCTTACGTATGTCACCTGTCAGAGTCGTATCTAGACATATAAGGGGTCTCATTTGCACACGTCCCATACCATGACAGAGCCTCCACCAGCTTGGACAGTCCTCTGTTGACATGGAGGGTCCGTGGATTCATGAGGATGTCTCCTTACCCGTACACATCCATCCGCCCGATACAATTGGAAACGAGAATCGTTAGAACAGGCAACGTGTTTCCAGTCATCAACAGTCCAATAGCGGTGTTGGCGGGCCCAGGTGAAGCTTAAAGCTTTGTGTCATGAAGTCAACAATGGTACACGAGTGGGCCTTCGGCTCTGAAAGCCCATATCAATGATGGTCCGTTGAATAGTTCGTACGCTGGCACTTGTTGATGCCCCAGCATTAAAATCTGCGCCAATTTGAGAAAGGGTTGCACGTCTGTCACGTTTAATGATTCTCGTCAGTCGTCGTTTGTCCCGTTCGTTCACGATCTTTTTCCGGCCGCAGCGATGTCGAAGATTTTATGTTTTACCGGATTCCCGATATTCACGGTACACTCGTGAAATGGTCGTACGCGAAAACCAAATGTTATCGCTACCTCGGAGATGCTATGTCTCATCTCTCGTGCGCCGACTATAACACCACGTTCAAACTCACTTAAATCTTGATAACCTACCATTGTAGCAACAGTAACCAATCTAACAACTTTGCCAGATGCTTGTTGTCTTATATAGGCACTGCCGACCGCATCGTGTTACTCTGATTGGTTCCATACCTCTGTTATTTGCATACGCACGCCTATATCAGTTTTTTTGGCTCTCCAATCTACCATGGATATACATGTTAACATAGGCTGTGAATGCCTTATACAGTATTTTCTTTTGATGTTTTGTTTTCATGGGAAGAATCCCACCAGAATTTCAACATGGTGCCTTGCAGAAGCCAAATGTATAGTTTTAATAACTCAGATGAGTTTCCTTCACAAAAGCAGTGATTATTAATACTTACCGTAACATGTTAGAAAAATTTTATGGTTGAGTTCGGGCCTTCAAAAGATGTTATTGCCATTTTATCAAATTTGTGTTTAAGGAATCTCTGTTTTTAAAACATAAAAAGGTAGTCAAAGATAAAATTATAAATTAATGTTGTTACATAATTACCTTGAGGTTACATTATTACCTTCTTACGTCAAATTAATATGAAATTGTTTCTCATTTTAATTGTTTTGCATAACATTTCATGACTCGCTTTATCATTTGATCATTTGCATACATAGTTTGATAACAGTAGCATGAGTATGTACCATATATTGAAAATATTTTTACCAATTGAACGCTTTGACTTAAGCAATGAGGGAAAGTTTCATATTGCAGCCTTGTGGTTGACTGCTGCAAAGAGAGATCCACAGACAGCTGTGTTTTAAGCAGCATTGCCTACCTTTCACAATGCCATGATAATACAGTTTTCTTGGAAAGATCGTACAAACCACTTCCAGGATAGTATTGTAACGATGCGGGTAGTGCGTTCGTTACTACGTTATTTAAAAACATGCAGCCTCGCCGTTGTGCGCCATATTTTAATGAAGCGTGCCTCTGCTCGTTAAAAAATATTTATAATATTTAGAATAATGCAGCCTCAAAGGTTAGGCGCCATCTTGTAACGTTTCGCCGCTTACACTGCCGACTGTTTACTTGCCACGACTTGCTGAAGGGTAGAAACACGAGAGACAAATGAATGGACACAGTGTAATTATGAAATAAAGTTCTAGTTCCAAGTTAGTATATATATATATTTATTTATTTAACGTTCAGCATGACAACAGTTCACATACGAATGTCCAGTATGCAGAGTACGAATCGTTCAGAGATAAACATTCAAATACGGAACAACGCCACAGTGGTTTACCGTTTATTACTGTCTCTTGAATATTAGCCCGAAGAATTAATAACTGCTGCTACCTCCCACACCGGCTGAGAAATGAAATAAAAGTCTAGTTGCCGATGTGGGGGTTACCGTCCTGCCCGAACGCGGCCTAGGCTATCATACTTCTAACTACTGCCCTCACAGGCGACGTGAAGTGAAGTAACTACGACGACTGCTCTAACAAGACTGCTCTCCGACTGCGACTGCTAAGACCCCTTAGGGCGACAGACAGACGCCTATATCTTGCTGCCTACCACCCACCTCTCCTGCGATAAGCGCCTATCATCTCGCAGCAGCGTGAGAACTGCGCTGTCCCACGCTCAGCCTGACATTGATACTGCTGCGCCCGTTGCCGATATCGTAACTCCGTCGCAGGAAACTAAAACTGTGCTGTCAACAAAAACGAACTTCGCGGTCCACAAAAACTTGTTGACGCACTCACCTCCGGATAACGAACTTCTCGTATATCAAAACGGCGCCGGAGGAACTAATCTAACTAATGATGACGCGTTCCAAAAAACCACGATGTTTGAAATGATGAAACACAACCGGACTCCTGATAAACGAACACTAACAAACACGGGAAACGAGCCAACACGGCTTTACTGAAAACCCGTTANGCTTTACTGAAAAACCGGTTAAAATTATTATGAAACTTTCCCGAGCTTCCTACACACGAAAGAATTCTACACCCAAGTCCCTAAAATTTAAGTATATTGCGTCATTACATTATATTCATTAAAAAAAACCACAAAAAATTATAATGGCTTTTAAATAGTATTAAATCAAAACTCTTTCTTACAAACAAAATTGTCAGGCAGTATCAACGTATACCACTATATTTTCAGTCAATTCACAAGAAAATTTACAAAACTAAGAAATGATCTTAATTAATAATTAAGTAAATAAAAATTTTTACTTTACGGGAGACTTTAAAATTGGAAGAAAAATAGAGTCAGCAATGCGGTTACTACAGGTTTGATGGAAAAAATAAACGCAGTAACGGCTCTTAAAAGGTAAAAAATTAACAGGGCTGTCAATCATACAATTGGCTTACAATCTGAAGCTTGGATCGTAGATCGTACACCACACGAAATTATCGTTATTGTACTATCAGGATCGTAACGCTGATTTTAAGTGCTTTATTCATTTCTTCTTGGAAGAACTTGAGTGCAGAAGCTATGTGGTCTGTAGTTCTATTGGGTGATATAAATAAACAAATCAAATTAAACTAGCATTTCAGCTTTGTCTTATGTGAAAATTTGTTTGCATTCATTGTAAAGATTCTGACACATGACTTGGTCTGATAGCCCTGCAATCACCAAATAATTTAGAAGTGAAAACATTTTGTAAAGAAGTGTTAAAATACTGAGTAATTTTTATTCATGCACATTTCTATCATGTTCAAATGTGATAAAGTGTAATTTTATGAGTGCTGAAAGTAGAGCACTTTATATTACTTGTTTTCATACTGCAGATTATGCAAGTCTTACAGATTGATACTGGGAGTCAATACTGTAAAGCACAAATTAATTTTTGTTCACATTTATGTAAATGATAGGTTTTGAGCTGTTCTGTTTTATTGCAATTAAATTATAGCTCTTTGGTATGTAAGAAGTTCTCGCTTTTCTTCTTTGATGAATTGAAGGCATACTATTTAATTTAATTACTCTTACATCAGTCACTAATTATTGTTGATGTTTCATGTTGTTGCAGCACTTGAGGGTACGGTACATAAATTGAACAATCTTCAGTACCATGGTCCATATAACTGGAGTTGCTTGTTACTGATAAAGAGATCGTTACACCAAGGAGCCATTATTGGTTTTTATGTTTTAACCCAGAAACAGCTAGCTATACTGTTTCATCTACAGCAATTGTTAATGTTCCCTTTCTGAATAAAACCAATTTTTTTTAACCAATAGTTGCATACTTTTATTTGCAATAAGCACTAGTAAGCACATCAAAGTAATGTCTGATACCTTTGGTCAACAGTAGGTGAGGTAAGCCACGCAAATATTGTCGTTTCATGATGTCTGTTCAAATGTCTGCAAGGTCAAGATATTGGTGTGTCTGTTAATAAACGTATTTGTCATATTCTATAATCATCTTACACCCAAATCGGTTTAGTTAAATGAAAGTATGGCTCTTAATTGCCTTGTTTAAAGTAACATTTCAGCCAATCATGAAGGACTGAACATGGGATTATTTTTGTGTGTCCAAAGTAAAATTTTTTACTCATACTGAAATGTAAACAGGACTATGAAGTGTGAAGTTGTTATAAGCAAATATTTTTATATTAGCTTAAGCAACATAATGAATGAATAACAATATTCTGAGTTTCAACTAAAACTTAAGTGTGAATACTTTTTATCCATTTTAAATTTGTTTGTCTCCCACTTCAAAATTGTATAGTATCCAAGTGCTCAGCTATAACTCTATGGCAACTGCTTTGTATTGTATGTAAATTTCAGGGCAGTTTTTTTTAACTTTAACTCTTAATTCTACAATCCATTCACCTTAGTGACAACTGGATATTTACACTCGGTTCCTGTCATTCAAGCCTAAGTATAAGATAAATTTTAATTGTGATTATTCCATCACTTTACACTCTGTGCTGAGGTGCACTATTACTTTCTCAGCTGGTGCCCTGGCCTAGCTAACAACTTACTGCTGATGTTCTGATATCCCTTCATAGCACAAGTAATATTGAAGAGAAAATTATGTAACAGTATCCACAAAGTTACACACAAAGTAATTTGAGTATTTATAGTGATTTAGCACCCCATTCTTACGATGTACATTTATGACTTACGTTAGAAGCACTCCAGGTCAGAAATCAAAATCATAGTGAAAATCATAATTATAATTGAATGGGGCAGGGGCTCAGCCCATTCAAGATTGCATGGTGCCAAAGAATGTAAATGGTGAAAATTAAAAAAAAAAATTATCAAATTGCTAAGTTTGTCAGCAAATATAGTACTCTCTAATGCAAGACAACTCTGTACAAGCTAATGACACTGTGCCGGGACACAAAAATGATTGCACACAAAAATCAGGTTGAACACTATATTTTGAATTAGTAAACATACAATAACATCGAAATACTATCCTTTAACAATCAACTAAAAATTTGCACCACAGCCAAAAAAACACTATGTTCAGATAATCCATCATAAATAATTTCTTCAATAATATCAATTGCTTGAAAAGGAAATAAATCTGAATTACAATTTTTAAAAGAAGTAGAATTAAAAAATTTCAATGTTCTGACTTAGTTTCTTCAATAACTGTTAAAAAAAACCATTTAAGAATTGACTAGATTATGGCCCCATTCTACTTAATGATCTACCGAAAAGGAGGGCAGCAAGAACCATGCCCATCAAAGTCTCCATTTCCGAAAATGCACATTAAAAAAATTACCATTATAACATTACTTTTTGCGGAGGCACTCATAGACGACCCTACAAAGCTCCTACGAAATAAAAACATTTCAAAACTAACCACATTTAAAACGTATGAAAAAAGCCCAATGTGAGAGTTGTGGAAACAACTGGCTATTAAAGATTAAGGCTTGGTCAGCCAAAAAGGGTAAAATACTACACGTTAAAACACTGTAAAAACAGTAACACGACGTTTTAGTTAGTCCGCAACAAAATTTATGCTGGCAGCCAAAATCACGATTTAGAACAAACTAGCAATACTGATACCTGCCCAATGCTAGGGTTTCTAAGTAGGTATGGAATCTGCTCTCTGTGTAAGGCGCCAGCAATTGATGCTAGCCCTCAGTGTTAGGGAGTAGGAATATGTTGACAATATTATCCCTAGGTCCAATTTACCAAATAAATTCACCTTCCTTGCGAGTTACCATAAGTCAGTTTTTATTTATGCTTAACAGGGTCACTTCTACATGTACACACGAGATAACTCTCTCCCCCCACCCCTTTTTCTACGTAGGCTACGTATTGCTTGACGCGGCGATTTGTGTCATGGGGAGCACGATTCTTCACACTTGCTGTATGACTCTACTTATCTGACTCGAGGCGCTGGTCTTCTCTCGGCCGGCGACCTCTGGACCGCTTCGTCACTCGGTAGGCAGACTGGGACGTCTGGGCTGCGACAGGTCCTCCCGGTTGGCGTCTCGACGCCTCCTCGAACTCCTTCCTCCTGACTCGATCCGCAATCCTCGATTCCCGACGGCCGACTGCCGTTGGCGTCTAGACGCCTCCTCTCGTACTGGCTCTGCTCCATAAAACTCGCTTGACGTCCTCCGACTGACGTTGACGTCTTGATGCATTTTCGCGAACTCGTTTTTGCCGGCTCTGGTCCACAATCCTCGCTTGACGACATCTGACTGCCCCATTCCTTCCTCTCTCTCGTGGTTTTGTATGCTCGTTCGCCATATTGAACTAGCATCCCTTCTGCACGTGGCTGGGCTGCTCGCCGCGTCCTCCTGGGTCGTAAAACACGTGTTCGGCACTCCGGCGCACGTGGCTCCGGCGTTGTCCCTCGATTCTGGCCTAGAAGTTTAAGTGCTTCGTCCTGTACGTGCTACTTGGTGGGTCCCTTGGTCGGCGCACGTGTTTTGTCCGCGGCCTCCAGATATCGTGTCACTCGCATCATCTCTGCACGTGGCCGGTCTGACTGCTGTGTCCCCTGCGTCGTAAAACACATGTTCGGCGCACTAGCTATCCGCACGTGGGCCCGGCGTCGCCCCTCGACTCTGCCATGGAAGTTTATTGTTCCGTTCTGCACATGCGGGAACACTTGGGGGCCTCTTGGTTGGCGTACGTGTTTCTTCCGCTGCCTCCGGATATCGTCTGCACATGCAGGAACATTTGGTAGCATGCCTTGCAGCTGCGAAGCGCAGCTGCGCCTTCCTGGCATCATTCTGCTGGTACTCTCGCCAAACCCTTAGTATTTATTGCGGTCGTCCGACTGCGAGTTTCGCCAGAGCGTGTCTTCTGACGAATAAACTGTATTTAGTGACGCGGGATGCGTGAATACTACTTACCCAAGACACATATCTATGCCACAGAAAAAAACAAAAAGAGCCCATTAACACACTGATTGTTCTCCACGACTCACCTTTCAATGCCCCATCGCTCAGCGGCTCGAGCAAACAAGTAAAATTAAGTTATCAACATGACGGCAGCTACGTCCTGCTGGACGGAAGGTGCGGCGGCTAATCCATTCCGAAGTCTCTGCAGGCAACATGTTTCGGACGTCGGTGGGGCGAAGAATAGGAGGAGCCCAGGCCGTGCAACAACTTAAATAAACTATCAAGCCCCAATAAAAAAGTATGATGCATGAAGGGGGAGGGGAAAGCACGGAAGGAGAACAGGGGAGGAAAAGGAGGGGATGCGAGTTAATCATAGAACATGCCACCGCACCGGAGTTGGAGGCAAAGGAAATATCTCACGCGACGAGCGCTGGCAACGCAACATATTCCATCAACACAGTGGTAATACTTTAACTAAGCCATTTTTACTATACAATTAAGTACTAAAACTTTGTAACATTATGTACACCTCACAGAAAGGGATCATCATTATTCTGGGTCAAGATGCACTATATTTTGAATGGTTTTGACATTGTCTGTAAAAATTCAATTTTTTTTAAACAGTAGTTGCTGCGGTAATGGGGCAATATTTTTCAAGTTCAAACAGTGAGATTTTTCTTGAGCTGTTTACTTAGTTGTTTGCTAATTTTTTTGCTTTAGTCTATGTTGAGAAAAATTTAATTTTTTCACTAATCTGCTTTGCTTTGGTTTTGAATTTATTTTGTATAAGTGAACCTGGAACCCAGTTATTCACCTATGCATGTGGCCTAGCTATGGTTGTAGTTATGCCTTATTATGTTGATTCTTTTGCTATCGCTCTGCGATTCAATGCAAATTCGCAAGCTTGTTTTGGGAAAAACTATGATTGGCTAGTGTATTGCAAATATGTATGTCTTTTAGCGGCAACCGAATCTTGTAAATACATGTTAATTGTTTAAGTTGTATGGAACCCATGTAATTACATATACAAACATTCAATGTTCATATTAAAAACATGTTACAACACAAATATCGTGCGTAAGTTTGGCATGAAGTTTGGTTCTTGGAGCACATACAAAGACATAATGGAGTCATTTTTAATGGAAATCATTTAACATCCATAGTGCCAGACAGTTTTCACTGTAAACTGAACACTTTCGAAAGCCCTGTTAAAGGTTGTGTATTCCTCCACCACACATAAAATTATTACTGCCATAGACCTGATTACTTCATTCATATGTAAGTTAAGTAAAACTGAAATTGTTACAAAAATAAATCATTTTTGAATTTGCTAGTTTTTACACTTACATGCAGAACGAGGGGAAAAAAAAGAAATAATTTCAGTATTATATTTACCTTAACTCTCCTAATTCAACATTATGACATGGAATTTTCTTGGTGTAATCTGAAACTTCAACGGGTGCATGCCAGTCAGTGTGTTAGTTTGATTATAATGTTAAGGGGCAGTGGCAATTTTCAAAGATTGAGTTCAAAAGTGCTCGGATAACCCTGAACAGCCTATAAACAAAGTTCATTCCCTATTTCAAATTCAAATTTTTTAAATCCATACAGCACAGGAGCTTAAAAAATTTTAATAACTGCAGTATAAGATGAAGTCTCCTCGACAGAGAAGTCCTTCCAGCAGGTGATGTCTTGAACATCAATGTTTTCCAAGTATAAAACTGATCGCTTTGGTGTGTTGTGTGCACGATGAAGGAAACATAGCTTCAAAATGCTGCTACTTGCTTTTTCTGTTAGTCCAGTCAGTTCAAAAGTAACATGCAGGATTTTATCACACAACTTTATAAGTACACAATGATCCACTTACTGAACTGACTGTCTGACTTCCTGTCGTCAACCTGCAGCCACCAACGCGTATTACAAAAAAATCTTCTAGGACCATATTACGTACAACAGTAGATGCAACATTACATGCTGTTACCACCATAGGTCATTGATTCTGACCAATTTTTCATAAAAATGGCATCAGCAAGTCAGACAATCAGTTCTGCAAGAAAATAGGTGTGAGCCAAGAAATCTATTAATCTATGTGTAAATGTTCTGCATGTTAGATTGTGCACTGACTAGGCCAACAGTGAAAAAATAACCCAGCATTCGTATTACACCAGGAGTTACAACCTGTTTCCATAATGCACCATGTAAGTTTTTTTTTAGAATAGCAAACTGCTCTGAACAAATTGGAATGAAACATGAAAGTATAGATGCATATTTTGACGAGAGTGTACCACAGTGCACACAGTTGTAGATCTTTCCAAATTTGGCTGTATGAACTGTTCTTCTAAATTAAAAGTTGCGAAAGTTTGAATGTGTCGGAGATATAAGAATATGCATAGTTGAGAGTGAACGTGTCCAAATTTTGATTTAAGATATATTAGTGACCTCTTGTTATTGAGTATTTACTAGACCACTGGGTTTAATTTAATTTTCCATGGACAGTATATTTCACTGCGACGGTCCTTAAATATATTTAACAGTAGTAAGTAATAAATTACAGTTAATGTTCATAAGTACTTTTGACCAGTCACATGGTTAGAAAGTTGTTTGATACCTTGATTTGTAAGTAGACAAGTGATTGTTTAATTACTTTGCACCAATGCAACAGCTGCATAAAATTGTCAAAATGCCTGACATTTCTGTCGCAAGGAGAGCAGTGTCTTTGTTACAGATGTTGGTGATGGCAAGGTAATATGTATTTTAATTTTATTTGAGGTTTCCCACTATTGGGATTTTTTTACCAAACGTCAATTAACTCCAGAAAACTAAATTTTTGCAAATCTGTGTCATTCTGCTTCGTGGAGCACAAATAATATCAACTGCATAGAGAAAACCAATTTACCTGCTTCACACATTTTTTACCTACTTTGTATGTAACTACCTGTATGAAGAAGGGCAATTGCTGTGCCCTCTGCGCCCACTATTGTTTGTGCTCATGGAATTGGAGAGGTAAAAATTTTGTGTGAATTCACAATAATGGAGGCATTTGGGGAGGTATTTCACATTCTTTGTACTTCTTTACATTTCTTGTGGCAGAGGTCTTTTCATGTCTTACTACTTTACCACAGTTTCTCTGCTTTTCATAGCTGTCCCAATACCAGCAATTTGAAGTGTGTACCGAAAGTATAACAATGTACACTGAGGCGACAAAAATCATGGGATACCTCCTAATATCATGTCGGACCTCCTTTTGCCTGGCGAAGTGCAGCAACTCGACATGGCATGGACTCAACAAGTCGTTGGAAGTCCCCAGCAGAAATATCGAGCCATGCTGCCTCTATAAACGGCCATAATTGCGACAGTGTAACCGGTGCCAGATTCTGTGCACTAACTGACCTTTCGTCGATGTCCCATAAATGTTCGATGGGAATCATGTCGGGTGATCTTGGTGGCCAAATCATTCGCTGGAATTGTCCAGAATGTTTTTCAAACCAATCGCGAACAGTTGTGGCTCGGTGACATGACGCATTGTCATCCATAAGCATTCCATCGTTGTTTGGGTACATGAAGTCCATGAACGGCTGCAAGTGGTCTCCAAGTAGCTTAACATAACCCCTTTCCAGTCAATGATCGGTTCAGTTGGACCAGAGGACCCAGTCCATTCCATGTAAAAACAGCCCACACCATAATGGAGCCACCACCAGCTTGCACAGTTCCTTGTTGACAACTTGGGACCATGGATTCGTGGGGTCTGTGCCACACTTGAACCCTACCATCAGCTCTTACCAACTGAAATTTAGACTCATCTGACCAAGCCACGGTTTTCCCGTCGTCTAGGGTCCAACCGATATGGTCACGAGCCCAGGAGAGTCGTTGCAGGCGATATCGTGCTGTTAGTAAAGGCAGTCGAGTCGGTCTTCTGCTCGCATAGCTCAGTAAAGCCAAATTTCGCCGCACTGTCCTAACGGACACGTTAGTCGTACGTCCCACATTGATTCCTGCGATTATTTGACTTTGACGCAGTGTTGCTTGTCTGTTAACACTGACAATTCTGCGCACACGTCGTTTGTCTAGGCCATTAAGTGCAGGCAGGCGGCCACTGCGTTGTCCATGGAGGGAGGTTATGCCTGAAATTAGGTATTCTCGGCACACTCTTGACACTGTGGATCTCGGAATGTTGAATTCCCTAACCATTTCCGAAATGGAATGTCCCATGCGTCTAGCTCCAACTACCATTCCGCGTTCAAAGTCTGTTAATTCCCGTCGTGCAGCCATAATCACGTCAGAAACCTTTTCACGTGTATCACTTGAATACAAATGAAAGCCCAACCAATGCACTGCCCATTTATACATTTTGTATGCGATAATACTGCCATGTGTATATTTGCATATTGCTATCCCATGACTTTTGTCACCTCAGTGTATATATGCAGTTATATCTCACCAAGATTATTACTATTGATACATACCATTATATATGTTTATTTATATGTATATTATTTATATATTTGAAAGCTCCTAGCTATTTTTTTATAATTACCAACAAATTATGCATGTTGAAGTATTCGTAATTAACTTTATATTTGTGATATTCGGCAGGCTTTCTGAATAAAAAAAAATGCATTTGTGTTGTGGTGTACAGATGTTGAAGTAAGCATGCTTTATTTTTATATGTGCAGCAGCATCCAATTATGATAACATATATTTTAAATATATTAATTTTAGTTTCTGTCTCAAATATACTTTTAGTTTCATTTTATTTTGTCATCACAGAGTTGCTTAGGATAATGGATTAAACATTGAAATGTTATTTTGTGAAATAACTGTATTTAGTTTATCAACGAAAATCAGAATGGACAATTAACCAGTAATGTTCGTATACATGCTGAAACCTACAATTAATTATATCCATACATATCGTTCAATAAAACTATAACAAACACCCAAGCTCTGGCATCGAAGCAGACAAAAGACTTTCACTGTGTGTGCTACCGTTTCGAGTACGTCTACACATTTAACTCATTTCAGCTACATGCCTCATAAATTAGACTTTGCATGAACTTTTGAGAAACTGTTAACGACACACGAATATTCGGGCTTTGTTTTAATGATACCCCAAAATCCCGGGTAGCTTCTTCTTTAAATATGGCACAATAATTTTAATGACAGGTAGATCGGAAAAAGGTTTTCTGAGAGTGCTTCTAGCATACATTTTCACATAAGATAAACATTTAATTTTCATAAAAACAGTCCAAAAATACATTTTTATTAAAGTACTTAAGGTTTTTTGCTTAATTTTTGGAGGGTAATTTGTTATGGAGCACAAGAGAGTCATGTCAAAGGGACTGGTGACAGGGTCTGTCCAGTAATCAAGGAAACGGTTGGACCACTGAAAGGTAGTGGTCTCTCTGTACGAGTTATAACGAAACTTGTGAATATTACAGATGAAACACTAGTAGCGAAAAAGGACACATTGATAGGACATGCCACACCTGTAGAGGAAATTGCTGGATAACTGAGTATAGGTTATAGCGTTCCCCGTAGATCCGATAAGGGTCAATATTCTTGTTTGGGAAGGACACTTGTGCCACAAGTAGAACCACAGGAGAAAATTTTCGCAGATATCTTTAAAACTAATGTTGTATGTCCAATTTCGTGCTCCGAAGTAACAATAATTTCCTCAGAGAGTAAGGTTCAGAGATAGAATGAAGTGTTACGCGAGGTCACAGAACATGTTCATAGTTGTCGCTGTGTCCACCATAACCATCAAGTCAAGTGCCCAGAAGAAGTGATTCCCAAACAGACAGTGAAAAATCCTGAATCCTGTAAGAGAAATGAGATAAACAAGTATAGTGAAAGTAATAATAAAAGCCGTCAAGGCACATGTCAGCATTGCAACTACGTAGTTGAGAAAAATAAAAGAGACATTTTTTCAGCTAAAGATTGTAGGGAGAAAGCAGTTAGTGATAAGGGCCAAAGAATAAGAGACGAGGTAAGAGAAATAGGAGAAATAGTGTGAGAGAAATTGAAACATTTAAAAAAGGGAGATTTTAATACTATGTTCTCAATGTTAATGAGATTAGCACATGTTTTTCAGTTTGATAGTTGTAATGTTGGGTGTACATATTTGTTAAAGCATAAGATAGAACCGGGAGAGGCCTGACTACTTAGACCGTGTCCATATAGGATACACCATCCTTTGAAACCTGTTATAGAGGAACAAGTAAATTATATGCTGAAAAAGGTCATAACATCAGAAAGTAAGTCACCCTGGCAATTTCCTATGGTCATTGTGAAACAAAGGAATACATATAATCATTCAAAATGAGGTTTTGTATTGATTATCGCCAACCCAACTCAGTTACACATAAGGATCCTTATCCGTTACCTAATACCACTGATACGATAGATTCATTTCACTGCTCTAAATATTTTTGCATGCCTTTTTAGCGAGTGGTTATTTCCAGATAGAGCTAGACGGCAATGATAGGGAGAAGACTAGTTTTGCAACTTTCATGGGAAAATTTGAGTTCAATAGACTTCCTTTTGGTTTGTGTAATGCTCCTGCCACATTTGAGAGGTTGGTGGAAAATTGTGTGTTAGTCGGACTGCTAGGTGCTTAGTGTCTTGGCCTTGTGGTAGGAAAAATGTTTGTCATTCAGGAAAAAGTAATAGCGAGGAGAGCAAATAACAAGCAATAGCCTGATGCACATGCAGATGAAACAACAGGAAAGGCTTCCCGTGAAATCATGCTCTATCGCGGCACCACTGCCGCAAGTGTGATGCTATCACGGCGCTGCTCCCACAAGTGTGCTGCTGGCCAACCACAAGGCGCTAAGATAGCGTCAAAATACAGGCTGAATGTCACTAGTGCAGAAACGAGAGCCATAAAGTTATACTAGGGCATCACATCATCCCTCTTTTTGAAAAATATCTGATAAATATAAGCAGATCTTTCAAAGAAAAGTGGAAAAACCATACTTGATTAGATGACAAAGCGAACTCTGTCAGATTATAGAGTCTGAAACAGTAGAAACAGCTCAAATTAAGTGGAGGTGACTATCAGCTACAGAAGTCTAGATGTCGTCGCCCATCGTCGGAGTTCTGGACCATGAATGTTGATGACTTCAAACTTTCGGAGAAAGGAGCATATTCTGTTTCGGATGTAAACGAGGATATTTCCACTAATCTAGCAAATCATATTATTTTCCTCAGAAATCTTGAAGATTGTGTTTGAATAATACAAAAAATATACAAAAATTGGCATCTGATTATTTGACACATTACAATCAATTTTATCGCCTGTTAACTTATGCTGTACACAAAGTGATTAACAAGGTGGTCCTTGTAAGTTTTAGAACTGATCTCAATACTATGTTATCACAAATCAGTGAAGCACTTTCTGATACAAGACTTGAATTATTTGATTTGAAACATGCAATTGAAACCAGAGTCATGACAAACTGAAATCCATATTAATGATTGCTGCCTTATATTTTAGTGTCCTAAGGAAAAGCCACAATTTAATTACTTAACCATTGAACATGATTGCCCCTATCACACCTGAAAATCGTTATAGGTTTTATGGCCTTAGTACTGTACAAGCTGGTATTGATAATAAATCTCTCAATATTATCGTTACTATATCCTTAGCTAACAAGGATAGCCTTTTTGAGAATCAGATAATTTTCCCTGTTACTTTCCTGTTCCCCAAATTGAACAGATATCTTCTGCTTCACTTTAATAATCTTGGTGGTTAGACCAGATAGAAAATTCTTTTCAGCTGTAAATTCTACCACTTTGGTTAATTGTAAAACTCATGGCATCGCTCTCTGTCTTTCTAACTTCCCTTTCTTTGATGCTCATGTCATGAGCTATGAATTCAACCTATTTTTGGGGAGGCCATATATGAATTTCTGTGGTTAATATTTTAAGAGTCTCTAACTTCTATTATTTCTGAAACCAGCCAACTTTAGCTCTTTGCTACTAAATTTCATATTGAAACTTCTTTCCTTGCAGATCCATCAACAATTATAGCCACTGTAATATTGTCAGTCCTTTCTTAAAAACATTTGGTTCAATGGATACAGCCATCCATCTGGATCTATTCTTTCCAATAGTCCACATTCCTAAATTTGCAGGTAAGCTTTCATCAATGCACTTTTCAAATTTTCATAATATTCAACTGGATGACTCTTTTGAAAAGGAATTGATTATTTTGATATCTAAACTGCGCAGCTCTGATTTCCATTATGCTCTTAGATTCTTACAACCCGAACACCAAACATATCCTGATACTAATTGATACTTTGTTCCACTTATAATTTCTTGTACCCGTGGTGCTCTTTGCCTTGGTCTCAGCCTTTTGCCTTTGCAAAATGCTTACTTCACACAAAACATCTCTCCTCCTGATGCTCCTACCTCTTCCTTTGCTGTTCTTTAGTGAAATGCTGTGGGTGACTTTGCCTCCTCATTCAGCCAAAGCTACTAATTAATTAGTGTATATTTCTTATGTTGGATAGGTTGTTTTAGTCACTGTAGATGTATGGGAATATTGATTGATTTTAGACATTTTGTGGGAGTTCTTTTAAAACCATCCCCAGTGGTTTGGTTTAAGGGAGGGAGTGTTGTGCCATTTTATTTTTGCTGCACTTACCTGTGTACGCTTGTATTTTTCTTTTCTAGCAAATTGTTATGGGAAAGTCCTGTAGTTTTTCCTTGTCTTTATGTCTTTATTTTCCACTTTTAATTACCAATGCTATTCAATTGGCCACTATTGTTAGATAAAATTTTAAAATGTGTGATTTGTAATATTTAATGTGGTTTTACTATTTTTGTTTCGTCCTTGCATTGGCACTTTAAATTGTCTGTCTATAATAACCTATTCAAGTGTTTTCTTTTTGCCACAATACATGGCACTTTAGCATCTGTTTTTTGCTTTAAAGTACGTTAAAATTTCCTTTTGAATTATCATATTCATTTCAATGGCGACCACAACTCTGTGGTCTCCTGTGACCATTGCCGCGCCATCACCAGGCAGGTCTGCCCTGCACCAACCGCATCTGTACACACAGTGCTGTGCATGGTATGCCCATGCCCTGGATTCATGCATGCACAACAGAACCTTTCATGCGTGAATGGGTTCTGTGACCCGTTCACCCATGAAGTGTGCTAGTCAGTGCAATGTCTTTTTGTCATGTAGAGCTTACATAGTACTTACGTCAGGAAACTTAGTATTCAGTGTTTTATTTAATTATACATAGTTTAAAGCCCAAGGGCAAATGTTATACTAAACAGCCCTTAAGGTGCCACGACATTATAGTGCTTTATCTTGAGGCCAAGTGCATTTCTAATTAGTGTCTTAATTGGTGAGCCGACTATTGTACAGTATGTTACAGTAATTAACAAAGGTTTTACAGGATGAGGTAGGTTGGTTCACTGCATGAGATTATTTTCTGTGTTTATTTGAACTGTACTGTTCAAGTCGGGGTGCCCCAAAAACTTATCAGACCTGATTTCCTTATTTAATGCATAATTGTTTCTTAAAGCCTTGTACTCTTGTGTAAACCATGTAATTAGTTGCCAACTGGCTTACCAAAGTGTTTCCTGTTATACCAAAGTTCAGACAAAGAAATTACGTAAATTATATTAAATCATATTCTTTGTTCATTTATTATAATTAATGTATTGAAAGACTCCGAGTACTCAATACATATTCTTATCATCCAAAAGGATGATCCAAGGGAAATTTCTATTTGTTTTTGGGCTACTGTTGATGTCAGATAATTTATTTATTTCTTGGGGTGGCACAAGCCCTCAGTCAGCTCACCACTCGCTCCCACCAACCCCATTAGTCAGTTCCAGCGAGCCGTAGGTGCTGCACGCATGTTGCTTCATGGAGGGCTATCCTTGTGTGGTGGTGGGGTTTTAAAATACCACCTCAGCTTGTCATAATAGACGACTAATTGGGACATGGATAAATTTGTTCAGACCATCATCTAATGCTTCCTTCTTAGTCTTCTTCCCTTGTATCATGTTTTTTTCTATCCACATCACCAGGTCCCGTCGCATCTTCCTTCTCTCCAACATCGTCTCAGACCAGGGTAATGTTCTTCCTAATGAGGGTCTATCATCACCTATGAGTGCTGCCTCCAAATTGTGTGACCATACGTGGTGCCTTTGTTTATGACAGTCTAGCACCCCTTTCCACTGGCCCAGCAAAGAAATTTAGATGCGGTACGCATATCAACGTACATGTACACCTATGTAGCACCAGTTGGTGCCTTCTTGGAAAGAGGGGTTTTGTCATGGGCGATTAGCCCATGCGCCTAGACCTGCTGGGAAGATGGGTAACCACTGTATGAAGGAGGCCGGTGAAATCAACCACAAGTCCCCTGAAATGTCACCAAAGGGTGTCCTCTATAGTGGGGAGCCTGGGATGTTTTCCCCGGTAGGAGAATAAAACTATCCTTGCTCAGGATGTATGATTTGTCCCAGGTTTACCCTGGTGTACACTTCGGTGTACTACTGGGGCAGTAAATTGCAGTGAAAAGCAGTGATGGATAGCCGTTCATATATATTGCTTAAATCTGTGGGAGGTTGGTCCCCTCCGAACAGCATAGCTCGTGAGGTATTTCAACTGCTGGCTTCATTTCTCCCCCCCCCCNAACGAACCCTAGTATGGGGACCCTCCACCATGGCTTCTAAAAGCACTCCCCAAAAGGGTGGCACCCTGAACAGCCACTTGAAACAGCACTACGATGACACTAGTAGTGATTAGGATTATGGTTCTCTATGGCATTAGTCGACTCCTATTAAGTTACCTATGCAACATTTTTTGGTTATCGGAGGTTTAGAAGGGCACACCTTTTGAGTTGTAAAAAGTTATCGATGGAGCAGCTGTTGATCCTGTTGCAGACTGTAAGAAAATCAATGAAAGGTGTGAGTTTTTGGTTGAGATGCTGAATGCTGCCCAGTCATGGGCGTTTTGGCAATGGAGGCTTTCAGTGGGGCAACTGCAAAGTTCCCTGTTAAGTTCAAGTCCTATGTGTCCCTCAACTCCAGGAAGGGCATCATCTGGTGCCCTGACCTGATTGCAATCCCGGAAAGTGAGATCTTACTTGAGCTGCAGACTCAGTATGTAACTGATGTTCGCCATGTGCTGAAGACAACAGATGGTGTAAAGTTACCTACAGCTAGCCTCATCTTGACTTTTGGTGTGCAAGACCTCCCATCGATTATCAAAGTCAGCTATTTTAATGTCCATGTTTAGCAGTTCATTCCTTCTCCCCTGTATAGTTATAACTGTCAACAGTTTGGCCACTCATCTGCAAAATGTAGGACTCAACCAGCTTGTCCAAGGTGTGCTGACCCACCGCACCCTAATACCCCTCAGTGCAGCAAACCTCTGAGGTATATGAACTGCAACAAAGGGCACCCTATCTGGTTGAAGGACTGCCCTGTATACCAGGAGGAGCAGGCTGTTCAGTGAATCCAGGCCACAGACAAGGTTTCCTTTGTCGAGGCACGGAAAACTATTCCATGCTCTCCAGGACCCAAAGCCTGCTGTTCTCTACAGTGTAGTTGCCAATGCTCTACCAGAAGTAAAGGATGCACATACTCGGACAGTCGATGTGGCTACCCAGACAGAAGTGTATGTGAGTACACCGAAGCCACAGCGAGTTCTGACGACCTGAATCACGACAGTTAGCACACAGTCTGGGTCAACTGACAAAAAATAGGTTGAAACCTGTTGTTAGTAAATCTCGGCAGTTAGCTGCTGTGATAAGAGTCGATAAGTCATAGACTCTTTGCCTTACGTCCCTTCCTGGGAGTGAACCTGATATGCAGGATCGCATCATGAACTCGCCAACTCGCCAGCCTGTCGCTCTGGAGCCAGAAGCTCGGACGGTGGTTGATATGGATGCGAAAAACACTGGTGAAGGCTCAGGGGCTTTAAGCTAGTGGTAACAGACAATGGGGAAAATTTAAATAATTGTTTCCACATACTTTTTTTCCATAACTTATGTCCTTCATACAGTTGAACTGCCAAGGTTACTTTCATAATCTTGGATAACTGAAACAGCTCCTAGTGTCCCTTACCCATACAGTAATTTGCCTTCTGGTGAAGGATTATGTTTATCGTGAATCTGTTGCCCTTTGCACTGCTCTGCAGGCAGTAGCAGTCAGAGTGTTCCTCGGTGTGTGCCACTATTTGTAGCATATATGTAACCCCACACCAACAAGTCAGCTTAGCTGACTTTGAGGAGCTTTCATCTCAGCTCTAACCTCCATCACTGGTGCTTGGCGACTTCAATGCTCGCAATCAGATATGGAGTTCTGATCACAGGGATGTCTGGGGTCGTGTAGTTGAGTCGTGGCTCACCAGTTCTAATATTGCCCTGTTCATCACTGGTACTCTTACACACTTTAACACCCACACTGGCACTTCATCCTGTATTGATCTCTCTTTCTGTAGCCCAGCTTTGGTCATCCATTTTTATTAGTCTGTTTATCTTGTAAGAGTGACCATTACCCAATCATATTGTATTGAGTGATGTTTGATATCCTACACATACCACCACGATGGGTACTTAAGAAAGATGACTCGCTCATTGCCAATGTTCCCTCCACTTCACTGCTGAGATTCCCCTTAATGTGAATGTGGCAGTGGCACTCTTTAACTCTATTATCTTTTCAGCTGAGGAGGCTACCATCCGTCACTCTTCACCACATGGTCATAGGTGTGTTCCTTGGTGGAGTGACAAATGCAGGGATGCTGACAGTGCCTGGCAATGTGCGCTCAGATGCTTCAGTACTCACCCCACTCAAAGTATCCTGGAGATCTTCCGCATCTGTCGGACTCGGGTGCGACATGTCATCAAGGACAGCCAGTGTAGATCCTGGAGGAACTTAATTTCATCACTAGGGGTACATGCTACCAGTGAATTTATCTGATACAATGTTCAGAAGCTGTGTGGACAATCTCTCAGCACACAGGTTCCCTTCCTTCGGGTCAATAACGATATTGTTACTGAGGAGACAAGCGTAGAAGATTTGTTGGCTCAATATTTTGCGGATGTTTCGAGCCGTGCACATTACACTTCCTCATTTCAAGTCATCAAAGATACACATGTGAGAAAGTGGATGTCCACTTTGGTGGCTTGGATGAGGAGGACTACAACCAGCCTTTCACACTTCTTGATTTATAGCAGTATTTATCGCACTAGAAGCATCCAGGTGTTGGCTCCAACAATATCCATTATAATATGTTGCAACACCTCCCACTTAACGGGAAACATTTTTTGCTGGGGATCTTCAATAACATTTGTACCTCGGGTGTTTTCCCCTTGAAGTGGTGTAAGTCAAACCTTGTACCAATTCTGAAACCAGGGAAGGTCAAGGGAGATGTTTCCAGCTATCGACCTATTTCCCTTACCACCTGTGCCTGTAAGACCATGGAGAGTATGATAAATGCACATCTGATGTATTGTCTTCAGACCTGGCAGCTTTTATCGCCTCTTCAGTGTGGTATTCGCCAAAATCAATCTGTGGTAGATCATTTGATGAGCTTGAAAGCTGCTATACAGACTGCCTTTATGTGAGGGCAGCACCTCCTTGCACCTCCTTGCATGGAGAAGGCATACAACACAACATGGCGATGTGGTATCTTCCAACAGCTGTCCGCTTGGGAATTTTGTGGACATCTTCCTGCTTTCATACAGAAATATGTTCTTCTGCACCTTCATAGTTTGCAGTGATGCTACCTACTCTCGGGAGTTCGTTCAGGAGAACACTGACGAAACTTTTGCATGCGAAATAGATGTAATTGCAGTTTGACTAATAAAATACACAAATGTATTTGAAAGTTAAGTATATATTCTTTCTGCGATAAAAATCTGGAACAATTTTTATTGCAGCATGCAAGAAATTGTTTTTCACTGTGTCGTCCATTTTCAGGTTTGTGAATTAAAGACGTTAAAATGGCGAATGAAGATTTACTTCGAGAATTTCCACCATATTGGTGAGGGCTACCGATTATCTTTAGGATATTTTTCAATGTCAATGCGAGACCAAAAGTAATTTTCCACTGAAAAATTAAGTGCAGTGCGTGGATATAGACACAATTATTAAATTACAACACTATTTCAATCGGTGAGAAATGATGGGTGCCACATCTCTCCTCACTTAACCTGTTCATCTCGTTTCGACAGTGCAGATTCGATATGCCCTCTACTGGAAACAGTCAGCCTGAATGCAGTAGTCACCCTTTCACGACTCCTATATCGACGACATGCACCGGAGTGCAGCATCCCTCTGCGTCCACCTGTGTACTATTGGAGTCAGGAGATCATCCGGCTTTCATGCCCTCAAGAGACATCTTTCAAGGGCGTGATAATTCGGACTGACTAAAACTGCCAAGAAATGTCACCAGAAATAATACTGGTTGGAAAAGAATGGAGCGAGGAGGACACAGTGTTACAGTTTTCACAAAACCACTCATGTACCCCCTCCATTCCCAGGTCACATCCCCGTGCATGTGTTTTCCATGTAGTGAGAGTGTGTAAAATGTTCAGTAATTAATGGGCTTTAGTAACACTTAGAAAACCCCATATTTTTTCGCCCCAGGAAAACAGGTTTTGTAAACCACATATTAGATCATGCTTACCCACACCCCTCCTGGAGTCAGAGAGGAATAGTCCACCACTAGCCAACTGTTGCCATCCTCAAATGTCCATATATTAAAGAGCGAGTTAATTTTGTATTATCTATAATAAAAATGCCAAAATGTAAACAAACAGAGCGTACATATATCAGACTAGGAGATACAGCCTCGTGTCATATTTGAATTACATTGCATATCGAAATAATTTCCAATTAATTTTCTTTTTATGCTCAATTTACTAACATAAATTAATAATGTAAAGGGTTCTTGTAATTAAGTAACTTGCAAGTGTTTGTGTATGCATTTGTTTTCCCAATAAATCTGCCTGTGTATTTTATGATACACTTGGCACACTTTCGCGTAGAGGTACCTAGCAGTCCTGCCATGCTCGGCCAGTTGGTTCTGGATGCGCTGAAGGAACAGACCCATGCCACACGACTCCAAGCTCTTCATCATCTTGTACCAATCTTTAGTGTATTAATAAATATATTAATTTTATTCTGGAATTTAAATGACTTCACTTCTTTGATTAGCCCAGGGGCAGTGCCATTCTCGCCCCTGCCAGCTCGAAACGTGCCAGGGATTTAATTCACTTAATTCTTTTTCATCGGCCATGTGCCTATTTGTCAGTGTCAGCTGCCAGCACGCCTTAATGCTGGAATAGTGTAAGTGCTTCGTATGAGGGAATAAATAGTGTCTAAAAATCAGAGCCAGTGATCTCTTGTTTTTTATTACACTATTAGATGCCTAATGGCCACATAACATAACTTTGGGTCTTCTACCCATCTCATGCACTGCATCCTTGATCATGTCTTTATGGTTTTTTGGCATGTGAGATGGTCACTTAACAGTCTCACGTGATAATGAGGGGCGTATGAGGGGCCTACGCCCTCGAGGGTAGGAATAGGCAGGACTTAACAACACTACCAACAACGAAGACACATAGTGCGGGGTGAGCTCAGAAGAAGCCACGTTAGCGATCGGCGTATCCCTGGATGAGTATCTCATGCTCAGGCACCCTTTTCCATCCTTGTAAGTACCATTACATCTGTACCGCCAACCTAACCTCACTTCTCCTGCTACTGAGACCACGACAACTTATCATGTGGTTCCCAATGTGTGGCCATTTCCTGCCCGAAATTCTAACCTACAATTTTCCTACGCCATATGCCTTGTGTCATGTGGCACATTACGGTGTTGCCATTTTCTGCCTGAAACCTTAATCAGGTATATTTTTCCTAAACCATATGCCTTGCATAATGTGTCGCCTATCAGTGTGGCTGATAAATTTTGTTGAAATCGTAATCACATAAAACCTGCTGTATACTTAACCTCAATGTGTAAACATTTTCTTGTTATTGCAGGTGCAAGTTTTATGAGTCCAATATTCCTGTGGTAACCTTGTATTTCTTTGGCCTACCTCTAAAAATTCCTGCACCCAAATTTAAATTTATACGCTGAAGGAGACTGTGCCAACACCAATAAATAGATACATCGCACAAGCACGTGAAAACCAGCAACATCTTGGTGACCACCAGCCAACAAGCTACACAACAGAAACGGGGCCGAATGCTGTCATTTTGAGGAGCTCTTACCAACCCTTCTCACTCCCATTTGGGCAAGATGAGGAGGCGAAAGCTGGCAGCATTTGTGTGTGATGCACTACCACTATCTCTGCTCGGGCGAGTTACACCTCATATGCACGGCATAGGGAAAGCAACCGCGGGCCGGGTAGTCAGTTAAACATTGGTGAAGATCAGCTGGATGCAATGGAGTTTCCCCACCAACCACAACATGACAGCGGATTGATAGACTGGCACGCCTCCAACCGAATAGTGGAACAACAGTACTTGAAGAGTTTACGCCCACAATCGAACCCAGATCCTTTTATGTTAGTGAAAATTTAAACTAGCACCTCTCAATGTGACAACCGCATCAAGCCCAATAACTGCATAAGAACATTTACAAAATCAAGACTGAACTGTGCTCCGAAGCCGAGGCACATACCCCGCAAGTCAAAACGGCCGATTTGTGTGATCATTGTGTGAGGTCTCATCAGGTCCAAGGTATCGTCGACCCTGTTCATGGCGCAACGAGCTGCAAGTAGGCCGTGAACTTTCAAACTAGTGCATCAACGAAATTAAGGAGAATCATTAAAAATTATGCAATGTTCATTGCTATGACAGAGACATAACCAAGACACACTTGTATGCACTCGGTGCCGCCAAGTGTGCTACGACAAATCCGTGATGCAGCAGGAACTTGCCACTGTCAACACCAAGAACTTTTTCAAGTGTGTGCGGTGGAAGGAGAGCCTATGCCCACCTGTTTTTGTACTCACAACAAACAACCCAACCATAATCGTTTTGTGACTCTATCAACAATCAAAACAATAAGAATGAACGATGTTAACAAGCATACTGCCAGGGAAGGAGCACTGAGTTCACATGTTGTGACATCTGTGTGCTGCNAAGAATGAACGATGTTAACAAGCATACTGCCAGGGAAGGAGCACTGAGTTCACATGTTGTGACATCTGTGTGCTGCAGGCCCACCTACAGTAACATCTACTTGAGCGAGTGGTGTGATCCCGGGAATGAGCATTTCATCTGTCAGCAGTGCATGCCACAGATCAGCCTGCTATCACAGCCATGCTCAATACAGGTCCTGCGCAGTCGAGCTACCCTGCTCGTAACTCCAGCAGAACTTTTCAAGCCGCTCCTCCATTTGGTCACACGACCGCATGGCACAACGCCCACCCAGGCGACAACAAGAACACAGCCACATAATCTCTCTGCATCGGTTCCAGCGTCCATGCCAGTGTGCTTATTCCTGCCAGGCTTTGCAGGTCTACCCACAGAATATCTTGAGGCTTTTCTACATGACTGCATGAGTCGGCTGCACAGATATTGTTTAGAAGAAGACTGGCCAAACTGTTTGGGAGATCGCTTAATAGTGTCGCTCGCCAATGGTGGTGTGGCATTGCNTGTTTAGAAGAAGACTGGCCAAACTGTTTGGGAGATCGCTTAATAGTGTCGCTCGCCAATGGTGGTGTGGCATTGCACATTACAGGATAACGTATTTAGAAGTTTCGCTGTCCCTTCGAGTGCCTTTTCGCAGAAACATTCATGCCTCTTCAAGCAGGCAGGCACATGATCATAGAAAATAAGAAACCCGATAAGCTGTTGTCTACTTTTGCCACACCAAAAATTAATGTAGTACTCATGTACCACCTTACATGTCAACAAAGGAGGTACTGGAAGTAGTGGCCCGGAAAAGTGCGACCAGAATTCCGGGATACGATGGCCCCACTCATCAATTCATCAGTGGATGAATTTGTGTGCTCAATAGTGATTTTATAACCGGCTTCCGCATAAAAACATGTGCCACTGCATCGCGGCTTCGTGCATCCATGTCGGTGCCAGTAAGACAAGTACACTAACTCTAAAAGCTCTGAAAAAGTTTCGAAACCGCAGAAAACCTCATCCCCTAGTGATTGATCTGCTCTGGAGAAAAAGGATCTAAGGAACTTTGTTCAAACCCATTCGGTACATGGAATGCCGCCGTCTGCCTGCCGTTTCTGCGATGGTCAAAACATCGACAGGCATGGTGAGTGTCGGAACCGCCCTCAATGGCCACGTAATAGGTAACCGAAGTCGGGGAACGACATAACAGTGTGGAACTGTCAGACGTCATCTACGCTCAGGAAATCAATGTTGATAATGGATAGACTCTCTAAAAATTGCAGTAACAAAAACCAAGTTATTCGCATTCTAGTCATTTTAAATAATCAATAGTACCACCCATTAAGTGATACCACAGCTTCTCATAATTTTGTACATCGTAATTTCTTAGATGAGTGCAAAATTAAACCAGCAAACCAAACTGTTCAGCTAGCTACCAATCCTCATACCGGTAAAAACAATAGGAGAAGTGAAAATAACCTTGTGCATTAGGGACATTGAAACGACCACAACAGATTTGTTTCGCACGACTTGCACGAGGATGCAAACTTTGAATACCATGGCTAACGGAGCAAAACACTGTAGTGGAACCTCTGCTAGACGTATCCATTTTGGTCCAAAAGTACGCCGGCCTGTTTACAACTTGGACCTGCAAACCACAAGCTGCATCCCGGACATGCCACTGGATGAGCTAGATATGCTGTGCCGTCTACGTACCATGACACCATACAGTAGCCTGCTCAACGAGCACAGTGATGTTTTCGCCGCCACCGATCACCTGTGTCGCACTAACATGACAGAACATTGCATTTCGTTAACACAGCAAAAACCAGTGAACTCTACACCTCAACATTACAAGCATCACCAACATCGGATAATTAAGTAATAGATACAATAAATGCTGGACGAAAGTATCATTAAGGTCACTGACCGATATTTTAATTCCCTTATCACCTAAGCTCCTAAAAAAGATGGAACCTGGATACTTTATATTGATTTCAGACCTCTCAATCTGATTACTGAAAATTCTCCACCACCATTCATAAATGTGAATAATATGCTCAATAGCCTTGGCCACACAGAAATACTGATGTATCTGGATCTCTGCTGCAGCTATTGGTAAATACCACTGAAACAAGAAGACTGGAAAATTCAGTATTCGCTGCTCCATATCGATGTTTTTTTTTTCAGTTCCGGGCCCTGCCTTTTGGCCTAAAACCTGCTCCAGCTAAATTTCTGGCAATGATGATGCAGGTGCTCGATGGCTATGTAGGTGAGTTTACGATGACTTATCTCGATGATGTAGTGATATGGTCATAGTCGTGGGACGACCCATTGTGACCTTTGTCACTCATACTTGAACTCCTCGCTATTGACCATCTCACTTGTGCCAACAAAAAGGTTCACATAGGCAAAGAATGCATCCAATTTCTGGGTCACCTCGTGAATGAAAACAGTAGCCCCCAACTACTGAATAGTTAACCATTATTGATGATTACCTGCAACCTGCTACCCATAAACATTTACTAAGATTTTTCGGCCTAGTGAACTGGTCACATGAATATATACAGAATTTTGCAATTATAACAGCTCCACTTACTAAGCTACTTTCACCGACCCAGAAATTTAAATAGGTTAACGAACATTCAGAAAGTTTTGAAAACACTAAATACAGTTTCCATAACTTCCCTGCACTTTGTCGCATGGCCCGAGATGTCATCTGCACCTGCAAACAGACGCGAGTGAGCGCAGGCTTGGTGCCGTGTTATTTCAGCTAAGTTATAAATGCATTATCGACTATAGTAGCGCAAAATTAAGCCCAGTATTATAACATTATGACATAAACGAGCGAGAGTGTTTAGCTGTAGTTTGGTCCATAAAAAAAACAGGCAGTTCGTGGAATACAAGCGCTTTACTTTGCTCACAGTCAATGTGTCTAGTCTGGCTGCACAATACTAAGGAAGTTCGTAGCAAGCTTACGCCAAATACACTAGAAACAAATATTAGACTGCTCTATACAAATAGGTTAGGTATGTGTGCGAAAAAGTAACCGAATGGCAAGAGGTGTTACTATTATAATAATTATGTAAATATTTCAAATGTTACTTATTATTATAATTTGTCAGGAAATATTTTCCACTTCTGAAACATTTGACGAATTGGGAATTAGTTTTCTATATTTAGGTTTAAGACATTGTTAAATAAATTTTCCAAAGAGAAAATAAAGTTTTGTCTTCATTTCCACCAAATTGGTATCTAATTATTGATATCAAAAAAATGTAGTATTACACACAGCTGCTGTGGTCTGATGGCTGTATTGTGACAACATTGCCAGATTTCATTGCAGATATCTTCAAGCTATTTAGTATGGGTTTCAATTGTATTTGCTTACATGCTGGGCCCTATTTTTGCAGTCTATTGATTTCTAAGTACAACAAGTGACGGGTTCAGAAAATCAGCTGGAAACCCGCTATCGATGTCGCCGGGCAAGACAACAGTCTGCTATGAGGAAGTGTGGGAAAGAATACTACCCCCCACTACATCTGAATGCCCTGCTCCAGCCAAGGGTACCATTATATGTGCACAGCTGAGCATAACTTCTCTGAATCCTACTCTCACTGATGTGTCCCTACCCTTGTACTGCAACAAGGAAAATATTTGTGCTAGTGGTAACAGACTTATTATCTAGATGGGTGGGGGCATATGCAATATCCTGTGTGCACTGGAAGTGCATAGAAAAAAAAACTTTGAAACGGAATTTTTCCCACGATGGGGGTACATGAGCACAGTGATATTAGACAATGGTACCCAATTTAATGGACGTAAATGGCTCTAGTGTTGCATGAGATGGGGTGTTGTGCACAATACTACTGACATTTATCATCCATGCGAAAATCCAACCGAAAGAATAATCCAAGAGCTCAAAACTCAGTTTCGGTTGCACATGTGTTATAACTATGCATCCTTGACTGACCATCTCCCAGCAGCGCTGTTTACACTGCGCACACGCACCAACCCCAGCACCGGAAAAACACCAGCAGAATTGCTCCAATGCCATTGGAGTTCACACCTACATGCCCCGAGGCCAGGTCGGTGACCTCCAGAGAAGCGGAGCATGGCAGTACCAAAGGGGCATGCCTTAAAGTAGGCGCGCAAACACTATCAAAAATACTTTGCGCAGTGGCTGCAGGACACCACGCACCCACCGGCTGCACTATAGCCAGGCCAGCTGTTATATGTACAGTCACATAATCTATCTGTAGCATCTAAGAACATCTGCGCAGATCTCCCACCTAAGTGGGGCAAGCCACATGTTATCCTTAGTCGCCAAGGCAAGACCACATACCTGGTGCATGTGGGGAGTCAGCATCACATGCCATTCCACAGGAGCGAACTACAGTATGCCGATGCCATACCCAAAGCTGCCACTGCTGATGCCCCCACTGCAACATCCCATGCTTATGAACAAGCGACACCACCACCTGCAAGCGACTCAGACATCTCAGCGCTTGAGTCCACAACCTAAGGAGGACTGCTAAACGTGTTGCAGCCTGACACACCTGGCATCCCGATGCCACAGGGGCCCACAGACAGCAGGTCATCAAAGGACACCAAGGGTGTCCCTTCTGCCAACACAGCACATGACACTGCACCACCAATGCCTCTTCCAGCAGCAGTAACGAGACTGACTAAGAGGATGGTGCCTTCCCCCTCTGCTGCTCCAAACATCACCGTCATCTACCATGTGCATATTGCAGATCCTGCGAAGGCCACTCGCCTTCCTCAGCAGCTGCGCCGTTAACTGACCTGTAGGCCAAAGTTTAGGTGCTAAGTGCCCCAAAAAGCAACCAATTGTGCGCAGCATTTTTTAAAATATATCACACAACTTCATCTCATTCAAAGCTAAAGTCAGGGCTGTATTTTATTGTGTTAAGGGCCATCGAGCATAGCAACCTACATGTCTTTGCACAAGTGGACTCGTCTATCCCTTTAGGAGACAGCCACCTGGAAACACTGTAGCAAGTGAAATGCAAATACATCAAAGGAAATGGAATACAGAGACTTTTCACTATAAAGCCTAAAAATGAATTCAATATCTATTTATAAGAAGGTAATCATGTTTTCATAAGGGGAGACTGCATATAAAGGCCTCCATCACAGTAACATCTCATTTAGTGCAGTGACACTCCCTGCCAACTTCACGACATCAAACTCAACAGATGTGTGTTAATCAACGGGGGTCTCTGCAATGTGATTCCTTTAATTTATATAATTTTTCACCAATCCAATAATGTTACATAATGCATATGTCATGTTTTAACACTCGCAGATTGTCATCAGTTCGCACACACTGTCGCGGAAGTCGACGCCATTCGCCCAGTTCGCATCAGCACACGAGTCAGACCGGCAGGGTTGGTCGTCTGCTCCGCGAGCCCCNGTGCCATCATTTAGGCTGATCTCCCGTTATTAAAATAGTAGCATAATTAACCGGAACCTTTGATTTCTCTTCTATACAGAGGGGATAACCACCTGCACTATTACCAAAGAGTTTTACGCTACTGCATATTTCCATAACACTGTCCTGACTTAGGTCCTATTCACACAAAGGTCACAGGCAGGCTTTAAGTACTGAGTCCATTTCTGTTGGTATACACTTGTACACTTCCTGAACATGTACTAAAGTATGTAAATAAAAAGTTTACAAAATTTAGGGAGTGTTGATTTATTGTCCTCCGGGACACATATGGCTCTTGACCTCCTTTGTAGTACCACCCACAATTATTCTAATATATTTCAGGTGTACGAGATAGCCTACAGTCTCTCCACAATGTCAATGTGTGTAAATAGTGTAATACTAAGTGCCTGACAACTACATCTTCATGCTGATAGAGGCATCCAGTGCCCCCTGGGACGTCGACCGAACGACCCACATCATTAACTAACCTCTGAGTTATGGCGCTGGGCAATTCTAAACCCCACCAGCCCTGGGTCACATCGACTACTTCAAGTTAAAAAGACAGTGGGGGACTTCATTTTCCAGCAAGATGGTGCGCCACACCATTGGCACCAATCTGTTCGCGGATACATGAACGAGACATTGTCGAAATACTGGATTGGTCGAGGAACAGCTGGTGACAAAACTCTTCATCACTGGCCCCCAAGATTTTTTTTCTATGGGGGTACATATATGATTAAAAGTTTCGTCCACCATTGCCAGATAGCATTGATGACCTCAAAACGAGAATTGCGGATGTCATCTAAACCATAACACCGGACATGCTGACAAGAGTATGAAACGCGTTTGATTATCGCGTAGATAACGTTCGGGCCGCTCATGGTAGTCACATTGAACATTTATGAATGTGTGATAAACAAACTTCATGGTTCCACTGATATTTTATTGGCCAATCAAGGTTGTAGGTTGTTTGGTTTTGATATTATAAATATTCAAATTTGGGATATTCTTTTATACTCACCCTGTAAAATGTTGGTTGCGAAAAGTTGGCTCAACAGAAAACTACATACTACTTACCAACAAATTGTTCACCAACTTGTCATTAATTAACAAAGAACCATTTTACTGTTAAAAAAATTAACACTGTTTATATGTTCAGGCATTTTCTGATCTACTGACGACATTCTCTGAGGGGCGCTAAGTAATTTCATAGCATATTCATAATATAACATTTTCATTGGCATATAACATTAGGCTAAAATTGTATTAATGTATGTGTTTCAGTGCAACATATAGCCAACAGCTGCAACCAAATGCCAACTGTTGGGCTAACTTAGGTTAATCACTGGGAAAGCATTTTGGCCGTGAATTGGATCTATATGTGTAAAGGGAAGTGTAAACTTAAAAATGCAGTTCTCTAAAAGTGGAAATGAGTAACTCAAATGTTATAGTGCCGCAGAATGGAGTAACAAGTCAAATAACAGGCATTCTGTTACAGAAAATTGTTTCAGGTTGATGGGCAGATTAACTTCTTTGTATAGCAAAAAGCAAACAATAACTGCTTTAGCTACATTACAGTCATAAAATATTGCTTGGCCTTAACAGTACAAGATATCATCTTGTTAAGGTTCCTTTCAAAGAAGTTGATCCACGAGTCTTAAGTCAACCAACCAAAATGTTTGTATACATTGCAACAAACTATGTCACAAACAAACCATCTTAACACACAGATATAAGACATCATTTTTTGAGATCACATATTGAAAGAAAGACAGTTGCTATCAAGCACAACACAAGTGAGGAAATGTCATCTGATTTGTTAACAAAACCTTTAACTACGGTATACCATATAGAGATTACCAGGTTTGGCATTTTGAGATGTAATTGAATTTCTTAAGGGTGTAACTTTTGAATTAATTTATTTTCATATCAGCTTAGTCACACTCATAAGGCACATACTCCTATTTAAATTGTACAGGTATGTTAGTTTTTACTTAATGACATTTCCCATGTATGTATGATTTATGGTAGCCTNATTTATTTTCATATCAGCTTAGTCACACTCATAAGGCACATACTCCTATTTAAATTGTACAGGTATGTTAGTTTTTTACTTAATGACATTTCCCATGTATGTATGATTTATGGTAGCCTACAGTAAAATGATGCACATAAGTATATAAGGAACAATGATAGATCTAAATATACTCTTCAGATAACTGCTAACTCAAGTAAGGATACTCGAAGTGTAATCAAATATGCTCTGTATTGCTATGGTCAGATCAATATGAGAGGAAGAAACTGTCATGTCTTGGACACTAGTCTATGATATTAGATTTTATTGTCCTTTTGCAGTTGTGTTTTTGTTTAACTGAAATGGATAAAGATATTTATCATCCACATGAAACAAAGGTATAATTTTTAAACCCCAACGAAGCTGTATATATATTAAGCTATGACCACCATTGATAAATGGTTTCAAAAATGTGGTGATTTGTCCCGGGACTTTTAAAAACGAATCTTTTTGGGTAAACTAAATATTTAAAAACACAAACAAATACTAGGATTTTTAAACATGGTTTCAAAAGCTAATACTGGTTTGCAAAGTTTTTTTTTTTTAGTTAGTTAAATAATTCCTGTCGTATAAAATTCCAGCCTATGAGGCCACTTTTTTTTAAATAAGGTATCTTTTTTAATTGAGTATTGTTACATCCCATTTCCAGCCATTTATTAAGCCAATTTTTATGTGGATCNAATAAGGTATCTTTTTTAATTGAGTATTGTTACATCCCATTTCCAGCCATTTATTAAGCCAATTTTTATGTGGATCACTTGCATATAACTCCTGAGATGTAACATATAAGCCATACATTTTTACGAAATAGTATTCCCAAAATTTTAATGTAAAATTTTAATGTCCTTGCTAACATGCTGCCAGTGTACAAAGTTGATTTAAATCGTCCTTAAGCATTTTCTGTGATGCACAGCTGTATAATTAAATTGTAATGTGCTGCATAAACAAAGAGCATAAAATAGAACACAGATTATACATCAATAAACTGACTTCCTATTGGCCATTTGGAATAACATGCAAATGAAAATTCAGAAATAACAAATGCCCTTTTCCTTCCACATATGTTTTAATGTCCACTTGTTACATTTTATCAACACAACTCAGTGATAACAGATATATGCATCAATCTGATTGTGTGGAGCATTCCCTGTTTATTTACTTATTTATTATGGCTTTACATGCAAACTTGCAGCTTCATTCCAGGTTCAAAGTATAACCCCGCCCTAAGANTATTTATTATGGCTTTACATGCAAACTTGCAGCTTCATTCCAGGTTCAAAGTATAACCCCGCCCTAAGATTGCCCTACTAAAATATTAATTTGGTTGATGTTAAAATCATACCTTCGGGTGTCCTCTCTAAACACAGGAAATAAGTCGATATGGGTTGAATAGAAATTTTTTTAGGACTGGAAAACTACATATTTTCTATTTAGACAGTACCTTACAAGACACCATTTCACATCCTAAGCGCGAATATCGTTTATGATTATAATTATGCACGTCTTTGATGTGCATTATTCTCAAGTATGCAGAAGATTACTTAATTAGTTTTTATTGAATCGTTAGATATTAGAAAACGTTTTGTTAATAACATTTTTGACTCGTCAACTTATATACATATTGTCAATTCTGCTGTATTTCACTTACCTAATCACATTGCTAATACTTGAAGGTCCAGCTGTTGGTTTTAAATCTGTTTCTGGCACATTTATGTATGCTACTTCAATTATTCCTTCCATTTCAGACAATATTAAATACTATTCAATGAGACACACCCAAATGTCCTTTTCTTCTATCCCTCCTCCTAACACTAATATCAAAATGTCGGTACACGAAACTTTTGCATGCTAAAAACATTAACCCTAAGAAAATTGTGAAACACATATAACTGCGATTTGACTATGAAAATACACAAATGTATTTGAAAGTTAAATATATATTCTTTCTGCGATAAAAACCCAGAACAATTTTTATTGCAGCATGCAAGAAATTGGTTTTTACTGTGTCGACCATTTCCATGTTTGTGAAGTTGAGATGTTAAGATGGCGAATAAAGATTTACTTCGAAAATTTCCGCCATATTGGAGAGGGTTAGTAATTATCTATGGGATATTTTATAATATCAATGCGAGACCAAAAGTACTTTTCCACTGAAAAATAAAGTGCAGTGATGCGGATATATAGAGAATAATAAAATTACAACACTAATGTAATCGGTGAGAAATGATGGGTGCACATCTCTCCTCCCTTAACCCGTTCGTCTCATTTCGACAGTGCAGATTCGATGTGCCCTGTACTTCAGACAGTCAACCCGACTGCGGAAGCCACCCCTCCTCGACTCCTATATCGACAACATACACCAGAGTACATCACCCCTCTGCTACCACTTGTGTACTTCCGAAATCAGGTGACTGTCCGGCTTTCATGCCCTCAGGAGACATATTTCAAGTGCATGATAATTCGTGCTGACTAACACTGCCAAAAGACGTCGCCAGTAAGAATACCGGTGGGAAAATGAATGCAGCGAAGACATAGTTGTTAGTATTTTCACAAAACCCCTCATGTACCACCTTCATTCACAGTTTACATCCCCCTGCGTTTGTTGTGCATGAAGTGAGAAGGTGTAATATGATCAGTAATTTTTGGACTTTAGTAACACGTTACAAAAAACCGTATTTCTTGCGCCCCAGTAAATACAGGCTTTGTAAACCACATATTCGAGCATGGTTACCCACACTTCTCCTGAAGTCAGAGTCAAATAGTACACTGCAAACCACCAGTTACCACCCTCAAATTTCCATATATCAGAGTGTGTATGAATTTTGCATTACTTAAAATAAAAATGCTAAAATGCAAACAAACCGAACATACGTGGAAAAGACTGGGAGATACAGCCCCGTATCATATTTATTCTGCATTGCATAACAAATTTATTACCAATGAAATTTATTTTTATGTTCTATTTGCTCACGCAAATTAATAATGTGAAGTGTTCATGTAATTAAGTGACTTTTAGTGTTTATGTATGTATTTGTTTTCCCAGTAAATGTGCCAGTGTATTTTTTTTAACATTAGGCACACTTTCGAGCAGGGGTATCTAGCAGGCCCACCATGCTCGGTCAGTTGGTTCTGCATGCGCTGAGGGAACAGACCCGTGCTACACGCTCCCAGGCTCTTCGACAACTTGTACTGGTCATTAGTGTATCAATAGATATTTATTTTTTCTGGAACTTATTTGAATTCACTTCTTTGATTAGCCCAGCGGTAGTGCAACGCTCAGCCCCGCCAACTCGAAACACCCCAGGGGTTTAATTCTCTTAATTCTTTTTCATCTGACATGTTCCTCTTTGTCAGTGTCAGCTGCCAGCACACCTTAATGCTGGAATCGTGTACGTGCCTCGTATGAGGGAATAAACAGAGGCTAAAAATCAGCGCAAGTGATATCTGGTTTTTATTACACTGTCAGCTGACCAATGTTCACGTAACATAATTTTGGGTCTTCTACCCACTCGTGCACCGCACACTTGATCATTTATTTATGGTTTTTTGGCATGAGAGATGGTCACTTAACAGTCTCACATGATAATGAGAGGTGTATGAGGGGGCCTACACCCTCGTAGTTAGGAATAGGCAGGGTTTAACAACATTATCAACGACGTAGACTCGTGCGGGGTGGGCACAGAAGAAGCCACGTGGGTGATCGACCCATCTCTGAATGAGTATCTCATGCTCTGCCACATTTTTCCATCCTTTTAAGTACTATAACACCTGTACCACCAACCTAACCTCACTTCTCTCGCTACTGAGACGACGACAATGCATTATGTGGTGCCCAATGTGTGGCCACTTTCTGCCCGAAATTCTAACCTACAATTATCCTACGCCACATGCCTTGTGTCATGTGGCTCATTTCGGTGTGGCTATTTTCTGCCTGAAATCTTAACCAGGTATATTTTTTCCTACACCACATGCCTTGCATCATGTGTCGCTCTTCCGTGTGGCTGAAATTTTTTGTGGAAAACCTAATCACATAAAACTTGTCCTATGCTTAACCTCAATGTGTAAACATTTTCTTGTTATTGCAAGTGCAAGTTTTATGTGTCCAATATTCCTGTGGAAACAATGTATTTATTTTGGCCTACCTCTAAAAATTCCTAGCAGAAATTCCTGCACCTCAAATTTAAATTTATACGCTGAAGGAGGCCGTGCCAACGAAAATGAATAAATACATCGCACAAGCACGTGAAAACCAGCAACATCATGGTGACCACCAGCCAATCACCTACACAAGAGAATCGGAACCGAATACTGTAATTTTGAGGAGCACTAACCATCCCCCCTCTCTCTCTCACCCCATTGGGCAAGAAGAGGAGACGACGGGTGCCAGCTTTTGTGCATGATGCACTACCCTTATCTGTGCTTGGACGAGTTACACCTCACACGTTTCTCATAACGAAGGTAACCGCAGTCTTGAAGGTTCGTTGAACCCTGGTGAAGATCAGCTGGGTGCAATGGAGTTTCCCCACCAACCACAACATGACAGCGGATTGATAGACTGGCACGTCTCCAACCGAATAGTGGAACAACAGTACTTGAAGAGTTTACGCCCACAACCGAACCCAGATCCTTTTATGTTAGTGAAAATTTAAACTAGCACCTGTCAATGTGACAGCCGCATCAAGCCCAATAACTGCATAAGAACATTTACAAAATCAAGCCGAGGCACATACCCCGCAAGCCAAAACGGCCGATTTGTGTGATCATTGTGTGAGATCTCATCAGGTCCAAGGTATCGTCGACCCTGTTCATGGCGCAACGAGCTGCAAGTAGGCCGTGAACTTTCAAACTAGTGCATCAACGAAATTAAGGAGAATCATTAAAAATTATGAAATGTTCATTGCTATGACAGAGACATAACCAAGACACACTTGTATGCACTCGGTGCCGCCAAGTGTGCTACGACAAATCCGTGATGCAGCAGGAACTTGCCACTGTCAACACCAAGAACTTTTTCAAGTGTGTGCGGTGGAAGGAGAGCCTATGCCCACCTGTTTTTGTAATCACAACAAACAACCCAACCATAATCGTTTTGTGACTCTATCAACAACCAAAACAACAAGAATGAACGATGTTAACAAGCATACTGCCAGGGAAGGAGCACTGAGTTCACATGTTGTGACATCTGTGTGCTGCAGGCCCACCTACAGTAACATCTACTTGAGCGAGTGGTGTGATCCCGGGAATGAGCATTTCATCTGTCAGCAGTGCATGCCACAGATCAGCCTGCTATCACAGCCATGCTCAATACAGGTCCTGCGCAGTCGAGCTACCCTGCTCGTAACTCCAGCAGAACTTTTCAAGCCGCTCCTCCATTTGGTCACACGACCGCATGGCACAACGCCCACCCAGGCGACAACAAGAACACAGCCACATAATCTCTCTGCATCGGTTCCAGCGTCCATGCCAGTGTGCTCATTCCTGCCAGGCTTTGCAGGTCTACCCACAGAATATCTTGAGGCTTTTCTACATGACTGCATGAGTCGGCTGCACAGATATTGTTTAGAAGAAGACTGGCCAAACTGTTTGGGAGATCGCTTAATAGTGTCGCTCGCCAATGGTGGTGTGGCATTGAGCATTACAGCATAATGTGTTTAGAAGTTTCACTGTGCCTTTGAGGATGACATGATCAAGCTTAACGCCACTACAGTACAGATTATCTATGCCGGTATCAGACCTATTGGCAACGGTAAGACCTTGCACATTCTCGAGTTTTATAATGTGAAAGAATTACTCTCTCTCTCTCTCTCTTACCACAGTAGCACTTCAAACATGTACACTGCATTCAACCCGATGGACGTGATCAAGTACGATAGTGATTTGACAACAGGCTACCTACACGCTCACTTCAAACCTCTTCGACAGCCTGTACATGTTGAAAGTTGCAAAGGACTTGAACACTGGATGTGTCAAAGTGAAGAGGAATATCTTATCCTATACCTGATACCATGCAGTATTGTTTTATGTGCTGTATATTACGTGAGGCTGGACATGAAGGTGTCTTGCACTATCAGTGCTATGGTAGCACATGCAAGCGAAGAGAACATACATGAGGTATGGTTTACCCGGGCAATTGCATATGAACTATGTCGAGCAAACAGTGGTGATGTAATAAACCACTGGACTCAGTCCTGTACAGGTGACCAGCATACAACCTGCATGAAGCGAGGAATGGTTATATGAAAGGCAATGTTTTCGTCGTTAACATGTGAAGTTTACTTGGCAACGATATAAGAAGAGGCGAGTGTTACAGCCAGCCTGCAGTCGACAGCTGTGCATCATTCAGTAGACAACTGACGTTGCCACGTCGCCCCGCCGCCGTTGTGATGTCATGTACGTAGAGAGAGCTATATAAGACATGTGTATCCTGCCAGTCGACATCAGTTATCTAGCAAGATGAGTGTACCATTCCATCCAGAGGCCACAGTCGATGTCGAATAAGAAGGGGGGCGAATCATACGCATATTCATTCATTCCAGGGTGCATGTTCCGGTTGATGCATCTGTAGGGGGAGGGCAATTTCCCCCTCTCTCCAACTCCAAGAAATCTGGCAGTATATATAAACCCCCGCAGATCTGTACCTGGTTACTTGTGATCTACGAGTTCTGTGTGTGCTTCGCTCATTTGCCTACACTCACACACGCTGTATTCACATACTTGTCTCAATGCTAGCTGTACTTCGCATTCAATGCTTGTGGTAAGTATATGTGTCCTTCACTGCTAGTTGGTGAGTGTATTTATCTATATTATCATACAGATGCCAAGCTCCCGCAGGAGAGAGAGTGGGTGGGAACTTATCTTCCACTGTGTCTATGTGTTGGCTGGGAGGGTGGGTTGGAGGGATGTATTCGATGGCAAATGACAGGCTCTCCTCTGCTTTTCCTACCCCAATGTGCCAGGCCACACCTCTCTTTGTGGCAAGGCAGGTGTTTACAGGGCAGTTCGTTCCTACCACCCTCCCCAGCTACCACCCTTGCAGGCAGAACTGTAAGCCATGCTTTTTTTTTGATCTCTCGAGGGTTGAAAGTAGATTCTCTCGCATTGATTTATAGTATGACTTTGTTTAATATCTTGTTATTGTCAGCATGATGCACGCTCTCTCTATAATTAGAGGGATGGGGAACGCACACAGAGCACACTTCTTTTGTGCATTCACTGTATACTATTTGTATGTGGCTACTTAATCGGGAAAAAAAATTTCGTTTAGGTTTGTTGTAAGATATATATGTTTTATTTTGAACTAGCTTAGGATTAAACAGTAAACATGAATGTAGCTGATAGGTGAATACCAATGCCGAGATATTTGCATGCAGGAACTGCAGCAGGCAGTTCATCCGAACAGATAAACTACATGCACACAGCACTAAATTTAATAGAACTAAAACAGCCTCACCGCCAGCGAAAAGGGCTCGAACAACTGCCCCCCAGCCAGGTCCATTACGCCTCGTACCAGCACGCATTATTTCTGCCGAAGGCTGCTCTCGCCGTAGGGCAGTTGTCACCGCTGCCGGCGAGTGTAACGCCTATGGGTTTGTGGAGGTGGAGAGCGTATTTCGGAGCGTTATGAAGACATACGTCGCCGAGAATACCTCGAATTAGGCCATCGATATTGTGGCTACCTCGAGCGAATGAAGGAAAATATCATCAGCCGGCTGGAGCAGGAGATCGATGACCAGGGGGTGGTTAAATTTAATATTTTCCTCGAGTGTGCATATGGAAAACCGGAGCCGCACGACAACGAGTGTTGGAATCCTGAGCTTGTTAACAAGCTATACATCGACCTGGAGATGCGCTTACACTTTAGCAGACTAGAGTTCCCCACACCTCAACAGCAAATATCTACATTCGAGAGGACCAATCCTGTGGTCAGCATCAATGTCTATGCATTCGATGAGATTACAAAGATAGTGCCAATACGAGTGGCGAAGGAAGAAATGGCCCAGTGCTTCGACATGCTACTACTGTCAACAGCGGAGAACCGGAACTGACATTATTGCTACATTCGTGATTTCTCTGGCCTGGTATGCTGCCAGGTGACATTGTGCCATGAAACTGTTAGTATCTGTAAATGCTGCCTCAAGGCATATGATAATCGTCCACGTGAGATGGGGCTGACAGGTGCAGAGATGCTGGATGATCACAGAAGGTACTGCAATGAACATGCAGCAATCCATGCTATCATGCCACAGCCGGAGAAGAACGGCAAGCCTCCTGAAATTTCTATTAATCCTCATAAACAAATGATGCAATGGCTCTGAAGTACTTGTTAAATTACATTAAAATAACAAATATTGCTTTGAGCACACTAGAAAAGGTATTAGGAAATAATTTATGAGTTGTAGAATTAACATAAACATTAATTAAATTTACTCTATCACTCGTAAACAAATAATGAAATGTCCCCGAAGAACTCGTTAAATTACAGTGAAATAACAAGCGATTATATGTAAAAAATATTGGCATTAACACTCAAACAACTAAACACTAATTAAGTGTGCAAAATTACGTGATATGGGTCAATGCGGAAGTAAGATTTCGGCGGCATTAGTGGTTCACTGTTATGCTGTAATGTAAA
Source organism: Clitarchus hookeri (assembly GCA_002778355.1). Lineage (NCBI taxonomy): Eukaryota > Metazoa > Arthropoda > Insecta > Phasmatodea > Phasmatidae > Clitarchus > Clitarchus hookeri. Next base: position 314,188 of record NQII01002561.1, read on the forward strand.
CAAGCTGCGAAGGTGAGGTGGAGTCGATAATGCAATGGTGACTGGTGGAACACTGAGCGCAGCGGTGGGAAACTCAAAGTCACACACAGACTTCCTAACAGCAGCGATTGATATATGCCTGTCGGTGGGGGGGGGGGTGTAAATACGTAAATGCCAATAAAGTTTGTTTTAACAGAATCGGTTAAGTGGTTCTCATTTTGTGGTAACATAACCTCAATTCCAAAGCAAGTGGCAAGAGCCAACCTAATACTACCATTGGCTGCCCCGTTCACCTAGGTTACAGACACATGGTAGATAAGAGGTTTTCACCTGGGGTTCTTATCTCTTGTTTACTTCCCCTGATGGTGGCCTGCCTTCCCTTGTGTGAGGTGTGGTGATGACATGGATGGGAAAGGAGAGGTTTTTCCTGTTGATCCTCCCTCGCAACAAGGGGGAGATTAATGGCCTGTCGACCTGCCCCACCGCATGGTGGCTGTGGTGGGGAAGGCTCATGCAGGAGAAGGAGGAGAGTCTGGTGCGAGTCGCAGTGATAACACAAGGCCACTCGTGTCAGGACTAACCACGAATGACTTGGTTACACATTCGGCGAACTGGATCGCAGCATATGCTTCCCACCGCACTCACTTGCCAAAATGATTGAAATAAGCTGTAGGTGTTGCAGTGTATGAGAGCTACCGACCAGGTGCGGTGCTTGTGCAATACCGAAGCCATGATGTTAAATGCATGTTGCAGCTGTTCACACAGGAAGCAGTGATACTCTCAAATGCACTCAGAAATGCATTGACCCCAACACAAAATGTATGTGGATGTTATTGCACCTTTGTCTGCAGGTCTATTTGTGGTTATCACTGCGCAGTTCGTCACCAAAACAATTTATGACATTAGTGCGCAATTTTACCCGCTTAACTTTTTGATGAGCAGTCTTATTGAAACAGGGGGGGTGAGCAGATTGGTGCTGGTAGCGCTTCCGATCAATGTTTTGTCGCATGTGTGCATTTTCCCCATTGGTACGAGCTCGCTTGGCTGGCAACACAGACACATTCCGTGCCAGTCACTCACGGGACAGCTGAAAGCGGCACGAGCAGTGTATCGCAGCCTGTCTGATGCGCCGAGGAGGGTTGCAGACACATGTTGTGGCAGCATCAGAGATAGGCATGGTGCAGGGCATCGGGATTTGCAGAAGCAGCTTCGGTACACGTGAAGGTGGCATCGGGACATGCGGATGTGGCATCTGCGTGGCGGCAGCTGCTACTCGCGCCACCCACTCTTCATCTGGAATGCCGAAAACAGATAAAACCGCAGCCACCTGAGTTGGAGGCGGCATCGCGATGAAGGTCGCCTGTGGTGGGTACTGCATCTCGGCACAGGGCATCGGGATGTCCTTGCTCGCAACCACCGGTAGATGGATTGGTTCAGTCAGATGTATTCTGTTTGGCGTCACAGCAATGCTCGAGGCAGGCATCTGGATGTCAGATGTTGTCATAGGCGGCATGTTTGTTACATCATCTCCCTGCAGAGGTAGCATCGCAGCATCCGAGGACTGAAGCTCTGTTGCACAATCATTGTGTTTATTAATTGCACTGTCTCTGACAATGTACCAAATGCACAGGTAGCTGTTGTCAGTCGCGATAAATATTTCGTGCTCCCTTGTTGAAAGTCTGTCATGTGGCCACATGAGTGGGAAACCGGTACAGTGAGCGGTGATACTCTCACAGCGATCATGGGCGCTCATGTCACACTGGATCGGCAGCATGGAGGCGGAAAACTGAAACACGGAGGAGGGGAAAATTGCCGCAGGTGGTGTGGGTTGTACAGTGTCGTTGCACAGACTGCACAAACTGAATCCCTCGTGGCATCCTGACAGTTCCCAGTCATCTGTAGTCATGCTCTCTGCGAGCATCCTTTGGGCTCCGGTTGTACCATAGCCATGCTGTTGAGAGTGTTACAGGCACTGGTGGACAATAGCATGTTGGGTAATTGCTGGTGGAATTTTTCACAAATTTCAACTTCCTGCACTTTTCACAGGTCAAATTGGTACACCATTTTGTCCTTAGTACGGAAATATAGACTGGCGTGGGTGTGGGGCATAGTAGTTGACCAGCGCGGCAGTCGGCTGTTCCTTTTGATGGTGTTAATGGATTACACTGCCCCCGGAAGACCCTCAGAAAATGCGAGAGGAGGGGTGGTACCTGACCGAGTAGATGGAGGGGTGGTGTATCATGCACGCATGCTCCCAGCCATCGCCTTCCTGTATTGCCTGGTGGGGTGAGAGGGGTGTTTTCTCCTGTTCGTCTGACTCGTCCTGTGTCCCACAATGGCAAAGATCGGGGCTGGTTCTTTGTCCAGCACTCACTACTATCCCAAAAGGGCGAGAATGTCGGAAATTTAATTTAGTAGGTTGGAATGTCTGAAAGTTATTTTGACGATTTGAAGGCATTTTACGCATGTACATTGGCAGAGTATGTTATACATACATATACCCTATAAATAATGTTACCCTTGAATCTTGTTGGGCGTAAACACATGAAAACAGTATATCAAGAGATCGTATAACATAAACAAAAACAATTTCTGTAAAAGGTAAAAGTTACTCTCAAAAATCCTGTGATGTAGACACACATAGGCAATGTTTACTGGATGGCAAAATTTGCACGTTGCGAGATGCAAACTGTTATTATGATTCGTACAGAAATTACACTGAAATGCCATGGGATTTTATTAAATGAGACAAAAGTTTCACTGGAATGCTGCGAGATGCAAGCACAGGAAACAAAGCAACACTTGGGCATATTGGGACGATTGTAAATGTACATTGCCCTAGTTCGCCGCATTTTTACTGACACTTTTTTCCCACTGTTCCTGTTGAATAGCCCCACAAGTTGGGAAAGACATTTGACATCAGGAAGATGGCATAGAACATTAGCGAAAACGTAGGATTTTAACACTTTTCACGGAAAAATAGCCCCACTTGCTGGGAAGCTATTTGACGTGAGGAGGTCCCAGGGGTGGTGACAAGAGTCCCTACATTATCTCGCGTACCAGATTATGAGGTAAATTAATCAAGTTGCACGGCACCATAACTCAGACAGCATGAGTTAATTGAGGGTCGTGCAGTCCACGGCCCATGGATCCCTGAAGTCCTCTGTAGGTCTGTGGTGATGGTAGATGTAGGTAATCCAATATGAATAGTGTGTTTTCACTTTTATATTGGTGAGGTTGTGAGCCACCTCGCAAGCTTTTACTTACACTTTGGTTGTCCTGCAAGGGGGTGCAGTACCCTAAGGACCCAGAGGGTGTTAACACAATAAAAAAAAAGTGTGGGCTTTATATGTTTACTTTTGGTTTGTGATAAATGAGCCCTTATACTACACATACACAGTTAAGTAAATTCGGCACTCTGTCTGCCTATGACCAACATGGTAAAAGCGGCCTTGCCCAAGAAAATTAAGTTGAAGGATACCCGTGGCACGATAAACCCAAGATAAATATCGCAGGGGGCAGACGGTCGATACCTCGGCATGAAGAGAAAGAAAAATATTCCGGTATTAATAAGTTACTATTACAGTGAAGTGAATACAGCCAAAGTTGCAGGTGCCGAGGGGGTCCGCGCAGAGCAAAACTCCCATACTGCTGGCCGGTACTAGTACTGAAGCCAGACTAAGCATCATGGGGTTGGCTTCTGCTAAGGGTGACTGAAGCCAGCGCCAAAAATGTGTGGAAAATACAGTGAGCCCTCTTACGACAAAAAAACCCAATAAATGGCATGATTGAAATGCATATTGGTTACATAACCGACTTTAATTGAATGCTAATTATGTTTGTGAATGTGATGTCATGGGGCATGTCACTGCACTAAAGAATTGTAATAAAAGAAATTAAGGCCATGGTAGGCAGTCTGATGAAATGAAAAAGACATATTAAATTTAGTCCATTTAAATAAAAGAATTAATTAGAATGAATAAAATATGTGTCTGAAAAACTGCCATACTACTTCTAGTAAGCTTCACCGATGAGCGAGTCCAAGTGTTCCAACCTGAGAGGGTTGGAAGATGGGTAGCCATGCTCTATTTAATATTTAATAAAGAGTTGACATTAAATTTGATGGCTACGGGGCTTGAAGCACTTTCAATGCATTTTAGAATTATTTCCCCACTATTTCACTCCACTCGGGGTCATGAAGCACACTTTCCCTGGCTAGTAGGCCAGTCAACATCATGTCACTGGGGGAGACTTCGGGTCGGGCGCCTGACGTTACCTCCAATGGATGGTGCACCTGATGGCTATGGCATTCGGGGAGACATCATTTTGGACCTCTTGTTATTCGCTTACAAGAGTCATTTCTTGAGGTAAATAAAGCAATACTGTCACTTGAGTCACATAGTAGATGACGACGAGGCAGGTGTGTTCTGTTCTCGCCCAAATATTGTATCGTGCTTGTGGCCGGTTGTTCGCTTCAGCCTGGTGTCGGCTAGGTGGTGTAAGTGACTGCGGAAGTGCAGTCACTAGACCACATATGGATGCTTGTTAACATTAAATTTAGCATTAATATTTATATATATTATTATTTCAGGTATTGGTGTGTTTTTGGGCTAGGCACAGGTTCAGGATAATGCTGGATCGGCTGTTTAGCATTCATTCATTACAAACCAAAAATTAGTTGGTCCACTTGTGCAAATCTGCTTGTACACAAGCAGCCGAATATAGTCTCCATAATCAGTTAACAATCAGATAACCGCTCAGATATCCACTGAAATTCACCCTCAGATTCTTGTAGCCCACATGATGCCTCTTGACTGTTGTATATAGTTGGCCATATCTGGGCCACTGTTAAGATAATATCCCTGTAGCATAATAAAATCTGCCCACAAGTGGCCTGCTTCTGCATAACCAACAGTACTCCAAGCATGGCAGCACCATCAGTGGCCCATGTATGGCAAAAGTGGCCAACTGGCTTTCTGCTTTTGGCCTGCTGTAAATTAACGACATGTCGTCAGCCAACTGTTGGCAAGCCACTTGGGCCCAGCTAATGACAGTGTGTAGCCTGTCCGCTATTTGCTACTTACAACCCAGCTATTAGCCACTGTGGCTCGTTTAGAAGAAGCTTGCCATGCATTTTCTAAGCCAAAAAATAATTATGTTTCAACCCAATAAAACTAATTTATACACTATATTCATATATGTTAGCTTCATTATTATTTCACAATCAGTAAATAAATGTCTTTGTAAAAACCTGGAACCTAACTCACAACCCTTTCGTTCAGTTTAAAATGCCAGCAAATACTCTACAACCTATTAATGTAAAACTTCCTAAGTATATCGGAATATTTTTCTTCACATACGAGTGGTATTATTAGCTGAGCTATAGACACAATGTTATCACAAGTCAATAGCGGAAATTCTGTGTTTTGTTTAAAAGGCTAGTATTTTAGTTTCGGGCTACTTTCAGACGGCGTTTAAAATGCAAAATAACGAATTTTTTATGTGTTATGCTTTGCAGGTTTCAAGTCTAAAAAAATATTTTTACCTATTACTAGCAATATCACGTGATAATTTTACTTTGCGTATGCATGAAATAAAAATCAAGTGAATTAACATATGCTATTACACAACAACATAAGTCGACATGTCATAAATGGCAATTGAAGATATCAGTAATGTGACACCAGAAGCAGGGGCGTATGAAGCTTTTAGGGGAGGGGTGACCTTGGCAAATATCCGCCCTTGTAATTCTATGAGGTGGAAAGTTTCCCCACCACCGTGCCACCATTGTATACCAAATAAAATGTAATATCAAGACACAGATAACGTGCTTCAGGAGACTTTAATCTGCAGTGGTGTTACTTGCTTCCACCCTTAAAACAGCAAGAGGCATTTCTTCTAATTTGAAAGCCTCTCTAACCATGTGTCTACCTCCCTTCCCAATCCAAAATTCCAACCACATGATAATAACCTGATGCTGATATCTGGACAGGTCCCTCTGCAGCCTAACTGTAGGCCATTAGCACTCCCTCGCTCTCTTACTGAAAAAAAAAGTTCCTGGGGGGCCACGAAACTCTAAACTGCTTCGCTGGAATGTGAGCTTAACAGTTGAAATCGACTCATGTGCAAGACATGTATTCTTCCAAGGAACATTCGGTGTACGAGAAGGAAACGTGAAATATTTGTGTTCCCTGTGAGTTATTAAGTGTAGTGAAACATTATCTGACAGTGTTATTATGATTTGATTAGTAAATTCATTATACCAAAATTTATTTAATTTCGTTTATTCCACTGTATGCCGATATTGCTCAACAGATCCTAAGCGATTTTTTTATGTTCACCACAGTCTTGCAGTTATTCACAGCCACCACCTAAAAAACAGTGAAAGAATGTAGACAATGATGGAGACAGTTATCCTGACATATAATTGGATTCCTCTGCTGGTAAATGACCTACGAGCATTCCCAAGTCAGATCTTCAGAAATGTCACAGTATACTTATGATGGATTGTCGTGGGCTAAGGAGCAGATAACAGTTTGTGAGAATTTGCGGTGAGAGGTTTCAGAAATGTTGTTATGGTGGAATTTACATGGCAAGGGCGTCAGAGCGGTTGAGCAGTGGCACTTTTCTCTAGAGGCCTGCCATTCGCCTGCGATGCTACTTTTGGACTCACCTCATTCCGACGATGATGAATTATTTTTGAATGATTATTCCTGTATGCCTGCCTAATAAGATTTTAAGTCCCCTCATACGCCGCTAATTTCCGGGTGAAATTGCTAACTCCATCTCACACACTGGTAGAAGTTACATGCCCAACAAACACATCACTTATGGGGTGGAGTAATTGTGTGGGTAGAGTACCCAAAATTATGTTGCTGTGAAGCAGCTTCCAATGAAATAAAACATAAATTGTATATCAGGTTTTTTTAATCACTGCAGTATCCCTCGTTGGAGTCACTTACAAATTGTCCAACGGCTATGGTGTTTTGGCATTCTATGCACTACAAAACAACATGCAGCCGATAAAATAAATTACGTGGTTAATACGATCCTGGTGCTTTTAAACTGGCGTGACTTGGGGGTGGTGCTGACACTGGGTGAAAAAGATTAATTAAGGCTCTATTACTAACGATGACTATTGTAGCTGAATGGTGAAAACTGCAAATTATGAAGGCCCAGAGGCACGCGACTCGTTACCACACCTGGCAAGCACTAGAAACCAAATGAAGAAAATGGCAGAGTCCGTCAAGAGCTCAGCCCAAAAGTGCGTGAGAGACACAAGAAAATACAAAACAATAATAGCAAAAGGAACAATTGCACTTACAAATCATAACCCTTAGTTACACAACATATGAACACTTACTAATTTATTTAAATAAACAAATTACAGGGAAAAAAAATGCATTGG
>NQII01002561.1:321619-345614 GCA_002778355.1 Clitarchus hookeri
TAGTGTGCAACATATTTTTAAAATACTTCTTAGCTGCCACTCTCAGTTCGTTGATTGATCCATTTAGTTAATAACATAACTAACACTGAATAAAATACACTATTAAAATTAATTATACCCTCAATTTTGTATACTGTAGGGTGGTATATGATGGCTCGAGCTGGGTGTGTCCACTTTCACCCCAGGATGGGTGTGAGTAGACATGCCAGAATGGCTATAAATCAATAAAAACTTCAGGATCACGCTATTTTAATAAGAATGGCGAGTGGTTGCACAATCGTAAAAATGGGCCTAGCTTGATGCCACACGCCACACTCGTACTGCCCGCACATGCACACATGGGGACGTGACATGTGTAGAGGGGGCGCAAGAAGGGGTAGTTACCTCTTGCGGACATAAACGTCGGACAGTCACCTGACTTCGGCAATACCTCGGACGTTGTGCAGATATGGTGCACTCCTTGCACACTGCGCCGAAGCAGGAGTCGTGGAGGTGTAACTGCCATTTTCGGGCCAACTCCCCCAGTAAAGGGTGCATCATAACTGCTAAGTTGTAGTGGGATGAACGGACTAAGAGGAGGGGCGCATCACTCATAAAATTCCCCCTTTCTGGATGCCATTCGTCCGCTGCAGCTCGATGACCATGCTGCGCAGCTAGTGGCAGCAGGTCGGTGGATGTGACCCATGCCGAGTCAGCAGGTGCAATTGGCCTCGGGGGCCTAGTGGAGCTGGAGAGGTTTGGCGGTTGCCCCACTGACATGCAGCTGGCATGGCTACTGAGGGAGGCGCATGGCAATTGAATGTTGTGAGAATGGAAGTGGGGGACAACGGTAACATTTGGAACACCGAAGGGATGTGGAGCCACCCTCCGAATCGGTCTCGTCGCTGCTGCTGCTGGATGTGAAGTGAGGCTGCAGCATGGCCGCACAAGCTGCTGGGAAAGTGGCTGGGCATCCCCAACATGTAGTGGAAGCATGTCCACCTCTGAATCGGTCAAGGCCTCACACACTGAAGTGGACACTCGTCGTCTTGGTGGCATCGCGGCATTGCTGGGCAGGGGAGACGCCTGCGGGATAATGGCCTTGGCAGACGTCCCTTGTGACAGGCCTTGGGAGGCATCATCGATGACAGGTGCCGTGATGCAGGGCATCACGATGCGAGGCGTCTCGATGCAGGGCACCGCGACACTGGGCATCACTGTAGATATTGCAGCTGGATGTTGATTGTCGGTGATGTGAACACGATAGGTGTCCATCGACTCTCTGTCTGCTGTGGGCACAGAGGGTATCGGGATGCTGGGCGTCGCAGTCTGGAGCAGGTATTGGAGGTTGCCATCGCACGATGCATTAATTTTGATGCTGGCGTGCCTGCTGTAGTGCCCACCCTAGGTGGTGCCTGCAGGCTTACTGCTCTAGGGGTTGCTAGCATGATCTTAGAGTGTGTGAGCTAACTACCCAGGAAGTGAAAGTTGAAGGTATTTTAACAGCTCTGCCTTTGTTTCCCCTGTTGCTAGATTGACACGAATGCATAGCATGAACAAAGCTGCCATAAGGTGCCCAGCCCAGGATAAATTATTATCACCCACATGCGGCTGCAGTTGTGTTTTCAGCTCCTTATTGTGGTGCTCTGTTAGATTGGCACATGAATAGGTAACAGCAGTGGTGATATGCAGCACTTTCGATCTAGTACAGCATTCATGCCATTTATTCCCGGTGAACTGTGCTCTATTGTCTGACAACAATACGTTTGGGTATCCACACTGTGGAAAAAATTTGGTTTCTAGCTGTTTGGCAACACATTTTACATGTGCATGAGAGAGGAGGTAGGCTTCTACAAATCTGGAGAATAAATCAGTCACAACAAGGATGAATCTTCTTCCTGTTGCGGTATGTGAATATGGTCACATCAAATCCAAATATATAGTCTCAAACTGTTCTATGGACAAATATGGCACTTGTTGGGTACGGTTGCTTTTCAGACAGTTGCACTCAACATACACAAGAACATACTGGCGCATCTCCCGAGAGAGGCTTGGCCAGTATAAATGTCGTTGGGCATTACACTGTCTTTGCAGTGTGCCTGGGTGACTGGCTGCCTCAGTATAGTGCGCGAAATGTAGCACAACTCCCCTAGCAGCACGTGGCACATAGGTAGTCCAGTGCTCACTATTATTGTTGGCATGCATTTCCAAACGCCTGTCTACTACATGACATCGCTCGCTTGCTTTTGTTGTACTGTTTTACAAGATTTTGTGTTATTGGGCAAGTCTGTTGTGCTTGAATTATGCGTACATATACGTCTGTAAGTGTAGGGTTCGGGGAAGTGGCAGTCAGCTGTGCACACATAACTGTGTTGTTGTTTGCGGTCGATAGCTCTTTCGAATCTTGGAGGGGGGGGAATTGCTTCCCACTCCTCCTTGTCACGCACCACACTGTCACCTGATGAACTTGAGAGCGTATCGGCTAGCTAATTCCTGGCTCTCGGTACATTGCACTTCAAAATCAAATGATTGCAGGAATAAAGCACAGCATGTGTGTTTACTGTGGGATTACTTTGTGATATGTAACCATACAAGGTATCAGTTATTTGTCAGTAATGTGAAGTGCTGATACTCTACAACGAACTGCCTGAATAGTTTTACTGGCCAAACCACAGCTGGTTATTCTCTTTCATTTACATCATAGCGGCATTCTATGGTACTGAACTTGGCCCTACTGTTTACTATGATACGTTTACTGCCATCATCACTGAGCTGGTATATGACGACGCCTAGCCCACGTTGATTCACGTCTGTTTGTAAATACAAGTGACGACTTGGGTTGTGTCTTGATAGTGAAGGGCGGTTGCAGAAGCTGGCTTTTACTTGAGTAAGACGCTCAGAATGTTACTCAGTTCACTTTAATTTTTGAGCAGGTGACAATAAGTTGGTTAATGGTGTTGTAAGTATTACAAAATTTTGACTTTACCCTCGTAGCTAGTTAATCAGGCCGAAAAGATTTAACTGCTTTTTTGTGGTTGTTTCCGGGCAATCGTCAATTAGGCTGAACTGCTCTGAAATGGGGAGGTTACAGTTCTCGTCCTCAAAGTGCCCCAAAAACTGTATACATGCTTTCCCGAGGTGACATTCCTTATTTGCGCAAGTGAGATGGTTTATGGCAAGGCATTCAAGGACGAATGATAGGTGTCGTATGTGGTCTTCCCACTACTTGGACCAGATAACATCGTAAAGATAGGTTATTGTAAACTCGCCTACATAAGCACTTGCACCATCATGAACTGAAATGTTGCCGGCACAATTTTCAGGCTAAAAGTCATGACCCTGAACTGGAACCAGCGTGCATCGGGAGTGGTGAAGGAAGTCTTAGTACTATCCTCGGGTTTGACAGGCATCTGCCAGTAGATGCTGCGGAGGTCAAACAATGTTAGGACCTTGGCTTGACCAAGACTGTTGAGTGCGTCCTTGACATTGATTAATGGAGACAGTGCATTTTCTGTAATAAGGTTGAGGAGCCAGAAGTCTGTGCAAATTCTCCAGGTCCTGTCATTTTCAGGGCTAGGGTGATTGCAGAATTGTAGAACTGCTAGTCGGTTCAATAGTTCCTTGATCCAGCATTTCCTGAATTTACTCCTTAACGATGCGTTTTTGATGTGGTTAGTAATGGTGAAGTGTGGTGTATATTGGTTTCGGCTGTGTGAGAGGGATACAATGTTTGGCTATGTTCGTACGACACAAGGCGTCGGCAGTGGCAAAAACATCACAGCGTTCATTGAGCAGGTGCGGGATTATGTCATGGCACTCGGCAAAGTACATCATGATCGAACTCGTCCAGCTGCACATCCAGTATTGCACTCGTGTTAGGTGGATTTAAATTATACACAGTCCACCGTTTCTTGTTTCAAAGTGGATTCGCTTGGCAGCTGGTTCTACCACTGTGTTCTGCCATGGTATGGCTAATATTGCATCCTCTCGCAAGTCATTATAAACTAAAGCTGTTGTGGTTGTTTTAATGTCCATAATATGCACTGTTATTGTTATTTCGCTAATTATTATACAAGTGTGGTGGGTGGTTGTAAGTTGCATTTTTTGATTTCTTGGTTTTATTATCAGACTCCCTCAAAAACCCCACTTTCATGTCACTCTTGCAGTACTGGCGCAGTGGCTCGGAATTGTGGCACGGTTGGGTAGGTGTTATCGCCAATGTCTGTTCTAGGATCGCTAACGACCTCATGAAGTCATCCTCTGGGTAGTGAATAATAGATATGAGAGCACCACGGAATTCTGGTCGCTCTGTACATATTACTGCATCGAGCACTTCCTTAGTTGACATCTGTCGATGATATGTCTACATGAGGTTGATTTTCTGCATTGCGAACTTTGAGAGGAGTGTGTAAGGTTCCTGGGCCCCGAGAATTACACAACTGCGTGCTTGCAGGGAGATGAAAGTACCTGCAAAATGTCTCTCAAAGCATGGCAGAATTCTTCCCACATGATGCCATAATGTGAAATGCTACACCACCATTGTCTCGCAACACCACTGAGACAATCACCCATGCAGTTGGGCAAATCTTCCCCTTCGATGCTGTAGTGCTGCAGCCTGCTGGCAGATTTGTGCAGGAAGGCCGATGGGTCCTTGGTAGGCAGGCCTGAAACCCCAGGTAGTGATCGGAAACAGGCGGGTGTAGCTGCTGGTGTTTTTTGAGGAGAGAGCACATGGCTATGTTGTTTTTTGACACTGCTGTGGGCATGGTGCCATGAGGTCCTGTGGCAATGCAGAGGAGCGGTGTAAAATGCGCCGGAGAAGTGGTGAGCGACGAGGCATTGCTGCGCAGGCCCTGGAATGTTCATTTTGGAGATGGCAAGTAGAGTTGTGACGTGCACTTCTTGCACACAAAACACTATTTCCAAGGATCACGCCCCTCGGTCGCTGTGATGCATTCGCAGTGGGCTCTTAATCTAAATTTGTCACAGAATGTGAGCTTAAACTTTTTCCTTGGCAGATGGTCTGTTGACATCATTCTGGCTGGGTTTGTGTGGCAACACCGAAAATAGCTTGTTGTTTTGTGGGAAATAAAAAGGTGGATGTGGCTGTTCTTAACACCGTGCACACTGAATAAAGTTCATATGGTATCTCCCGATGTCAAACTCGGCCACGTGGTTCGGCACGCCGGAATTAATGATGACAGCTGTGGTCGCCACAGGCGTTGACCTCCTTTCACAACTGCTAGGGGGGAGGATACCATTATGGCCTGGGGTGGTGATGAAAATGCTCGGACGCGCCCTGGGTGGTGGCTTGTTACGTCACCTGCTCACACTGGAATGTGGGAGGGGGCAGCACCTGCTTGTCTGGTTTGACATGTGTCCACAATCGCGGCGCTCGGGGAGGCTCCTTTGTCCGTCACTCTCCCAAAATGGTGTGAAGGTCAAGAAACATAAAATTTGCTGTACACATTTGATTTAATAAACTCTTGCTGAAGGTACGTAAATGTACCCTAAATACACCAATTATCCTTAAAAGTCACATGATGTACACACAAAAATAAGTAACTTGTGGTGAAGATAAAAGTTACTTTGAAATGTGATAAACACACGTAGGCATAGTTAATTGGTAAGTTATGTTGTACATCAAGAGATGTGGATTGTAATATTACTGGCATAAAAATGAAAAACAAAGTACACTGAAACATCCTGGGACGTGTTAAAGGGGAACAACGTACACTGGAATGACATGAGGCTTGAGCACGTGAAAACAAATTCCAATGAGAAGTTGGGGATGTAACACGATGCACTGTTCTGGTTCGCCGTACTTGTAATCATGTGTTCTTGCACTATTCTTATTGAATAGCTCTACTAGTTGTGAAAGTCATATACCTCAGGAAAATGGCTGGTGCGATATTAAAGCTTGTTTTAGCCCCATGCTGGGCACCATATTATATGTAGGGTGTTCCAGGGATGTTGATGTAGGTTCCTGCCTTACCTGGCTTGACAGATTAGGGCGATAACTGGTGAACATGCCCGGCGCCATTAATCAGTGAACATGAGTTAGTGATGTTTGTACAGTCGACTTGCCGTGAGTCCGCGGAGCCCTCTGTCGATCTGTTGTGCATATGAATGATAAACTTACCAATAATTAAACGTATCTAGTGGTTTCACTCTTTATGCTGGCTAGGTTGTAGGCCATCTCGCACAATTTACTTACACTTGTTACAGTTGCAATAGGGTCCAGCGAACGAAGTACCCCAAGCTGTAAAGTAAATCAAACACTCGTGGTTATTCAAGACATTTACTTACTTCATTGATACTTATACTGATATGTGATAAGTTAATGCGGACGCGGCACTGTGGTCTATCGGTGGCTATTGCTATTCAATATGGGCCTAAGCCATGAAAATTAGGTGCAGTTATGCAGTATGCGCGACGTCCTGTTAAAGATGACAAGAGGACAGGCGGTAGTCTCCTTGGCACGAATTAAGCAAAAGGTTCCGGTTACATGATAATACTGTTCAATTGAAAGTGATATCAGCCCTAAATTAAAGTGCCGATGGGTTCCGCACAGAGCGAAACTCCCGTGATGCCGGCTGGGTCGCATGCTGAAGTCAGACTAAAATCATGACGTAGGCTTCCACTAATGGTGGCCGAAGCCGGCACCAAAAATTATGTGAAAAATAACATGAACCCTATTAACGCTAATTAATATGCTACAAAGTACAATTTCATGGTGAACAGCATGTTGGTGAAATCCCCATGATTAATTAAGTGTTAATTACGTTTGAGTTTGTGACGTCACAGGGGATGTCACCACACTAGAAATATTAAGTAAAATCTAGAATATCTTGATAAGCAGTATGATATGAAGAAAATAAATAATTACCATTTTAAACATTGAACATAATTAACATACTAAAATTGACTGAAATAATGGTAAACTGAACATGCATTTCAGGTAAGTTTCGCAAGTGTCGCTGTTAGAATTTACGGCGGTAATTATCAACTAGTTGTAGGGTCGTTTAATTCAGTTGTGATATAATGATGCCTTGTGGCACTGAAAGTTGTTGTACTGACTTACGCGGCATTCCTTGTGCACATGGCCTTCGGTGGAACGGCGTGTGGCTAGTGCTTGGTGCAGGTTAATGCTACCTAATCCAATAGATGGTGTGCGCTGATCGACAAGGGCCCTGGGGAAAATTGCGGATGGCGTCAACTGCCCAAGGTTCCAAAACAGTTTTGAGCACCTTTCCACTAAAACTGCTCTCCTATGACATTTGCTGCCCAACGTTAACAAAGAGGTTAATGTAGAATACTCTGTATTGAAGGCTAAAGGTGATTATTCGAGTTGCTGAATTGCCAGATTAAAGTTTTAATCAAAAGAAGTGTTCATAGGTGAATGAGTAATTTGCTTGTCATGAATCATAATCACAGTTTTCAACATGTTAACTAATTCGAAACTCTCATCTTGTAATTCCAAAATGTTAAATTCCAGGGCAATAGTTTAATAATTGCCAGTAAACAAATAATTGTTCATCTTTTTGAAAATGAAACCTGATTTAGGCTGGTTGACCATTACTGCAAAATACACTCACAGAGTGGCAATGGCAGACAGAGAAATATGAGCGGCCAACGACGTAGTTATCCCCGCAAGCATTCACTCGCAAATAAAACTAAAACCAACAAAATGTTACCCTATAAAATGATAAATGCTGATATAAAATGATTTATAAAGTAACAACATCTGTTATACTACATTACACAAGAACATACCCAAAATGCCTAAATCAAATGAACTCTCAAAAGCAGGAATTATATCATACAATAAAATAAATTCCATTACTTAATTCAAGTAGCACGGTTTTTTAACAAAAGGATAATATATGCGCACAGATTACAATAGACCCCAAAAGTATTAGGACACATGGTTGATCAGGCCACAGACAAAATCGGGTCAGGGCACTAAAAATAAATAAGTTGGTATCGACCAACTAAACTAAACAAAAGCACAGGGCAAAATATGTATGTAGTGTGTATCTGCAGCTCCAACAATATCAAATGAAGATAAAACACCCTATTTGGGCAATTGAATACACCTCTAATTATCACATGAGACTGTTAAGTGGCCATCTCACAAGCCAAAAACATGACAAAGTCATGATCAGGGGTGCGGTTTACGAGTGGGTAGAAGTCAGAAAGTTAGATTATATAGCCATTATGCGGCCGATAGTGAAATAAAAACCAGATGTCACTTGCACTGATTTTACTGACTGTTTATTCCCTCTTACAAGGCACTTAAACTGTTTCAGTATTTAGGTGTGCTGGCAGCCTACACGGAAACAAAGAAGAATGTGGATAATGCAAATAATTATGTGAGTTAAGTTACCACAGCATTTAGAGCTGGATACGCAAAGAAATAAAGCGAATTAAATTCCAGAATATACTAAATAATTTTATATTGGCTAAAGACCACTAAAAGATGTTGAAGAGGCCAGGTGCGTGTGGCATGCATCCACTCCCTCAGAAAGTGCAGAACCAACTGGTCGAGAATGGCGAGCCTGCTAGGGACCCCTACTCGAAAGCACGCCAAATGCATTAAGAAAATACACTTGCTCATTTACTGAGAAAACAATTACACACAAAGACAACTACATAGCACTGCAACATAAGAACACTTTATATTTTTAATTGCGTGAGCAAATTGACCATAAAAAGAAATTAAATTGGCAATAAAAATTAAACGCAACACAAATTACGCATGCCTCGAGGCTACTCTCCCGGTCTGTTGTGTGTACATTAGGTTTGTTTACATTTTAACCCTATTTAAATTAATGCAAAAATCACTTTCACCCATATGTATGTTAATCTGAGGGTGGCAATGGGTGGCTTTTATTGGGCGAGTCAACTCTGATCCCAGAAGTGGTGTTGGTAACCATGCTGGAACACGAAATTTATAAAACCAGTTTTTACTATAACACATAAACAAATAATTTGTTTATTTGGTGTTGAACCCAAACATTACTGAATACTTTACACACTCACACTACATGCACAACACATGCATTAGGACATAAACAGTAAATGGAGGGGTTACACAAAGTGTTTTGTAACCACTGCAACCACTGTGTCCTCCTCGCTGATTCATTTCCCTGGTGGTATTCTTACTGGGGACGACATTTGGCAGTATTGGTCGGCCCGAATTATCACACCCTCAAAATATCTCTCTTGAAGGCATGAAAACTGGATGGTCACCTGACTCCAGTAGTACACAGGTGGTAGCAGATGGGTGGTGCACTCCATGCACGTCGCCAGTATAGGAGTCGTGAAGGGGGTGACCGACACGTTTGGGCCGACTGTCCCCAGTACAGGATACATTGAAGCTACACTGGTGTATAAGGTCGAATATGCTAAAGGAGGAGGGATGCAGCATTAGTTTTAAGCCCCCCCCCCCAAGCAGTCTTTAGGAGGTCGTTCGTCTGTTGCAGACCGTCGATCCCTGCTGCGCAACTATTGGCAGCAGGATGGTGGTAGATGTGGCCCTCGCCGAGGCTGCAGGTGGTAGTACGGGCATCGGGGGCGGAGTGGAGGGGGTGAGGCAGGGTGGGAACCCCACTGATATGGTGCTGAAATGTATGCTGAAGGGGTAGGGATGCCTCTGTAAGCTGGTCACAATGCTCGGCTGTCTCGCTTCTGAAGCTGGTGGAGTAGGTAAGTGACACTTTCACAGGTCCCCAACGATGGTGGTGCAGTTGCATGATGGCATTACGAGAGTGCGTGGCGGTGCCAACAGGGTGCCACCCGGGATGCAGGGATGCCAGTGGATGTGCCTGTTGGCACGCCTTGGGTGGCATGTCCCTCGGTGATGCACGACACACGATGCTGCAGTGCAGTGTGGCAGACTGCGAATGGCCGACGATCTGTAGAAGGCAGGCGAGGACAGTCGATATGTGCTGCTTTTGTGTGGAGCATGGTATGCATTTACCGTAGAAGGGCGAGGTAAAGACAGAATGGAGAAAATCGGGTATCGGAATGTGGTATCACACAACAAACACATGCAAAAGACTATTCACGAAAACGTAAATGTAAACAATGGTAAACAACACAGATAACTAGGTAAACTACTATCAATACACTTGAAATGCCCTAATGCTGTGGGGCATAAAATACTATAAAGGCACAAGGCATCACAGTGCTAGAATAAACATGATAATAGGCAATATATCATAAACACAAAATAAATTTAATGATTAAATTGTGTAAAGATTGCCTTTTGGTGATGAAATTCAACTAAAACAATGTGCAACAAGGTGAAATAGGCAATAGCAAGGTAGTCAACGATGTAGCCAATGTAAACACTGATAAACAATAACATCAACTGATTACTGACGCACACACATAAATGTAAAGAATGGCTAATATGCAAGGGAAACATTATAAACAATGGTAACACTAAGATAAACAACATACTTAACATGATAAACACTAATGCACTTCAGTAAATTTGGAGAAGTTTCAGTAAACCATGACACTGGCATGAGCCTTAAGTAAAACAAGTTGAGAAATAATAACACATGAATCGCTTGACCTTATCCTAACGCGAGAGAAGAAAAATTTGTAATGAAGAATGACAACACATGGCATGCCGACCAATGTGGATGCACAGCATCTTGAGCGTAGGTTGATCACTGCTGCACTGTTCTGTAAACCTCACCTCATGCACCATTGAGGAGGGGAACAGGGACGTCTCCCATGTATGTTACCGCCTCCAAGTAGCACTGTGGCAATACTGTTGAAGTAGGTGCTGTTCGCGGTTGCTTGGTGAGGGGGGGGGGGTGAAACTGTGGTGTGCTCCACAGTAATAATGCAGAATAGGACTTGGTTATGCCCTCGGTGAAAGGTCGCATGCACAGGCCAACTGCATGGCTCAGAGACCTAGATGACGATAGATTCAAACAGGACATTAGCGGTGGAAGAGAGGTGATGCCCAGGTACGTGTTTGCGCAAAAACTGCAGCTTGATGTGGCGTAATGATGTGTGATAATGTCAAAAGTGGTAGCAGTGATGTGCCTAGATACCTAATTGAGCATGGCCTCGGCACGCAATGTTTGTGAATGTAGTTACACAGGCATCGGTAGCACTGTTTGTAACCAGGATGGTTGCATTTTTTCATGCGCAGTTTGACATACGGTCGACAAGGGATTTCCTTACACATATCACTACACTGTTTACAGCTGTTGCCATGGAGGTTTAAGCACTGCAGTGACAGGTACTGCCAACACAGCACATTTGCGCGGACTCCACACTGCTTACCTATACTTGTGTTTTGCTTGTAGCTCGGAAGCCAGGGGAAGCTGCGGCGGAGGCGCAGGTTATCGTGGTGCCGGTGTTTGTTGATGATGTTCGCATGCTAGTAGTATTGTGGTCGTTGGGAAACATCCCGCACAGCTCACTTCAGGTGCGGCTCATGTGAACCACATAATTGTTGCTTAGCTGTGTGCCCGACACACCGAGGTGGACGGTAGGCATGTCGTCGTGGTGAGGCAGTGTCAATGATGGTTTGGCTGCACTGTATCATGATGACTTGCAGAGGCGGCATCGGGGTGCATGGAGGCAGCATCGGGGTGTGTGGAGGTAGCGCCCTGGAAATGGCAGCACTTACTCTGGCAACCAACTCCTCAGCTGGGATGCCAAAGATGGTGAAAATGGTCAGTGCCTCGAAACTGGGTGCTGGATGCGGCATCAAGATGCTGGTTATCGGTGCCTCTGTTGGCTTCTCGACAGCTTCCATCTGGTGTTGTACAAAGTTACTGTCTCTGGCGAGGCACCAGTCACAACGGAAGCTGTTGTCAGTCATGACAAAAGTTTCGCGCTCCTTTGTTGATAGTCTGTCATGCGGCCATGTGAGCAGGAAACTAGTACAGTGGGCGGTGACACTCTCACAGCTGTCATGGGCGCTCACATCGTGCTGCATCGGCCGCATGTAGGCGGAAGGCAGGACAAATGCTCTCGGCGAATTACAGCTGGTCGGCGGAAAGAGATCGCGGTGTTGAGACAGGCGCGTTCGGACGAAAGGGTTATGTGAGGAGGGACACAGCATGCGTAAGGCTCTTATGGTGAGATTATTTTTAATTCTTCAAGGCAGCTCTACAGACTGCCTTAATATCATTTGGGTTATCACGAATAAGGTCATTTAAGTTTCAAAGATTTAAAAAAGGGTTATTTTGGGTATTCATGAACTTAAGGACAAAGGTGTGGCTTTGTGTGTTTTATGCCGGGCATAATTAAATGCCATTAGCAGTCATGAAATATTTCTATCCCAGTTATTATATTCCTTCGCATGAAATACAATGAGTGCAGAAAAGAGGTTACAATTAAACCTTTCTACATGAGAGGGAGGAGGAAAGTACAGGAATAAGGTAATATGGCAAATCCCATTCACAAAGCACATATGCTTGAAAAGTTGAAAAATAAATTGAGAACCATTATCAGTGATAATAGTTGAAAGAATCCCAAAATGCTGAAATATGCGAGATTCTAAAGCCTTTATGGTTGAAACTGAGTCAATTTTTCTTAATGGGAAGAGCCAAACAAATTTAGAAAATACATCTACAAAAATTTATTGCATATTGTTACCTTATTTATTCCTTGGGAATGGACCTACGAAATCAATAAACAACTTTTCTAAGGGTTTCTCTACAACTTCTGAGGCGGGGGCCCCAAGTGGGTATTTTGTGCCAGTTTACTAAGGGCAGATAGAGAACACAGCTAACTCTCTCAGCAATATCATCATGCATTCCCTTCCAAATAAATTTACTGCGTATTGCTTCAATAGTCTTGTAAGTGCCCAGATGACCTCCAACTGGAAAGGTATGGAAATACTGAAAGAACAAAGGTCGTAGGTGGGCAGGTAAAACAATGCACTTTCTGTTATCCTTCGATTTGCAACACAAAACATACATTAACAAAAAATAAGGTTTTTGGTCAATGGCCGAATGTACATTTTGAATAATATTTCGTAACTCAATCTCTTTATGCTGATTATTTTGGATGTCAGTAAAGTCCAAAGGGAATTCAGTTAAAATATTAAAACTTAAAGGAGTATCATCAACTTCAGTGTCTCTACCTTCAAACATGCGCGAAAGGGCATCAGCAGCCACATTCTTTGTGCCCTTTTATGCCACACTTTAAGTTTTAATGAGGAAATACGCATCACCCAACGACCAATCTTGCCTAACTGTCGCGAGTGAGCCAAGAGCCAGGACAGGGCTTGGTTGTCTGCCTCCAACAAGAATTCTGAGTGTTCCAAATACTGTGTAAATATATATATGCCGAAAACAACAGCCAAACATTGTATTTCATTTATGGTTGAATTTATTTCCCGAGAAGTTAAAGTCTAAGATGCGAAAGCGATTAGCTGGTGGACACCGTCAATTTCCTGGGAAAGGACTACCCCCACATACAAACTAGAGGCGTCAGCTTGTAAGATGAAAGGTTTTGTAAAGTTGGCCAACCGAAGAACTGAAGGATTAATAATGCCATCTTTAACATTTCAAACGCAGCTTGTTGCTCTTCAAACCATAGAAATTTCACATTCTTTTTTCGTAATTTATTTATAGGTGCAGTTTCTCTGCGAGATGAGGCATAAATTTACCAAAGAACAGAACCATACCAATAAAACGAGCTACGCCCTTTACATCATTAGGTGGGGGAAATTCACATATTGCTTTGGTGTAGTCAGAGTAAATAGGAAAACCTTTAGAATACATTTTATGCCCTAGAAATGAGATGTCCTGTCCCACAAATTTAACATTGTTGAGGTTGACAGTCAATCCAGACTTCTCCAGGCCAGACAGAACTTCTCTCAAATGCTGTTGATGTAGATCAAAATTGTCGGAGTAAACTACCAAATCATCGAAATAATTAATTTGAACCATGCATCCCATGTGCTCTCGTGACCACTTGCACCTCCGCAGTCACTTGACCACCTAGCCAACACTGGACCGAAGTGAAAACTCGGCCGCGAGTACGTCAGTATGGGTCGGCAAGAACGGAACACACCCGCCTCGTCGTCATGTACTACGTGACTCAAGTGACCATCTTACTTTATTTACCTCAAGAAGTAATTATTAGGGGGAAAATAACAAGAGGTACAACACGGTGTCTGACCCCAAGTGCGGTTAAACAGTGGGGAATCAAACCCTGAAGCATTACCAAGTGTTCAAAATACCACAGCTAAATAAATTGAAGTCAATTTTTAATTTAAAACTCAAAGGAGCGTATCTACCCACACTCCTTTCAGGGATGGACTCACCAATCCCACCCAAGCTGGAGCACTTCAACTCGCCCATCGGCGAAACAAACCGGAAACTAAAATACACTTGAGAAATTTGCCAGAAACTGAAATATATTCACAATTTACCATTATTCAAGTCAATTTATTAATTGTAACGATGTTCAATGTTTAATAGGGCCATTATGTTTTATCTTCGTCAAGGCCTAGCCATTTTTACTTCATGTTTCTAGGGTAGGAACATCCGCGGTGGCGTTACAGTCACAAATGTAATTAACCCTTAATTAATCATGGGGATGTCACCAATATGTTATTAAGCCTGAAATAGTATTTTGTAGCATATTAATTAGCATTAAGAGGGTGCATGTTATTTTTAACATAATTTTTGTTGTTGGCTTCGGCAACCATCAGCAGAAGCTGACACCATGACATTGTGTTTTTGGAGTCAGTTGAGTATAAATTGATGTAATATTTTTGAGAGTACACTCAGCAGGCTTATATGGCAGTTATTTTGAGGCTGTTTTTTTATTCTTCCCAGACTTTGGGAAGACGATAACATTTCTAGTTTCCACGATGTCGAGAAGTGCGCGAGTGTAAAGCTGCTGATAAAGTTAAACTAGGGCCTCAAGTGTACTGTCAGGTACTTGCCGAAGTGTTAAGGCTTGAATTTCATCAAAGCCAGGAGGTCTTGTGGGGCTTCATGTGGCAGATAATACACTTTATTTCATCCGCATGTGTACATTCCGGTTCCACTTCTGTAGATTGCTTGCGATAAATTAAGACTGTTTGCTGGGGATAATTTGGTTTGACATTAGGCTGGAAGACCTGCTCTAGATGCTTTAGTCTTTTGCAGCGGAATTGTAGACGCTATTTTGTGTTTGTTTAAGGAAGGGGGGGGGGGTGGTAATAACTTATCTCGTTAATTTTTTTATGTCTGTAACATTTCTATCCTAATGACCTACATGCTAGATGTGTATTTTTTTCTCTCTTTCAGTGTCTATTTGCTCTCGTAATTAATTAAGGGGTATTTTTGCATTCGGGAAACGCCTGAAAATTCTGATTTTGGGGCAGCAGTGGCGTAGTGTCCAGGGCGCTCGCCTCCCACCATGGCGATCCCGGTTCACTCCCGGTTTTTCTCATGTGGGAATCGTGCTGGACGATGCTGCTGCCAGTGGGTTTTCTCGGGGTGCTCCAGTTTCCCCCGCCCTTGCATTCCAGCGCTGCTCCATTCTAGGGTTTCATTTCTGTCATGCCCAGGGATGACGGTCACCTACGGGTCCCAGCTGGAAATACCATCACTCGGAGGGTGTTGCCTTGCGCTGGGTACACTCCCCACACGCCATTTATTTATTTTTATTCTGATTTTATATAAATTAATTATCTTAAATAGAAGGTAATTGAATTATGATTCTGTTTAATTGTTTTGTAGGGACAAAGTTGACAATACCGCGTTGTATACACTAGGTTATTGTGTTTACCACAGTGTCCATTTGCTTGATTGTATATAGAGGGAAGGGCAATTACAGCCCTCTTCCAAACACCCCTGGAAACCATGCCAATTTATAAAAAGTTCCAGTCTAAGTTGTGCCAATATCTAATGCCATGAATTCAGGCCATGTTCCAATTAGTTTCGAATTTCGTTGTTCGTAATTTGTATTTAGAATTTTGTAAGGTTTTGTCGGAACACCACGACATTCAACTGTCTAGCATGCCATACTGATATTATTTCGTGTTATATTTACTCCAAAATTAAAAGTCCAGAATGTCTTAAATAAATAGTATTTATTCCCGAAAGTTGTTAGAATGACATTAAGGGCCGTATGCAGAGATCTTACTTTTCTTCGAAGTCGAACTTATAACCAAACGGAAGCCCTAAGTACAGTGCAAGAACCTCACTTAAGTCTAACTTGTTGAAAACCAACTTCAATTCAACGAAAGGAAGTGGCGAGAAATAAGTCTGCCAGACGCGAGACTTGGAGCTTACTTAAGCAAGATGGTGGACGAACCTTCGAAAATAACACCTGCTTAATAAGTTGTAATGTTCAATTAAAGAGCAATTGTGGCGTATGCTACATGTAAATGATGAACATTTATTGTAATTATCATGTGGGAATTATTTCACTGCGTATCTTAACCTCCGAAAAATTTATGTGGTAATCTTATTTATGTCCAGTGTATCACTCACTAGTCAAACAGTTGTGCGTGATGGAGTACGAAGTGCCGAGGATATTTGACGGAGATCATTTTGAGTTACTTCAGCGTGTCGAGAATCGTGAATATAATGAACGTCCTCGTCGGTATTTGCACGATGGCCAAAATCCGTGCGAATACTTTTCGGACGTAGAGTTTGTGAAANCTCGTCGGTATTTGCACGATGGCCAAAATCCGTGCGAATACTTTTCGGACGTAGAGTTTGTGAAACGTTTTCGTTCCACAAAGCAAACCGTAATGGGCACTATTGTGCCTCTTGTGTCCGCCGATAACGGAAATAGAAGAGGATTACCAGTGCCACCTGTCCTGAAAGTTGTAATCGCCCTGCGATTTTATGGCAGCAATAGTTTCCAGGTGGGTACAGTGTAATTTTGTTTTCGTATGCATGCATAGTATGCTTTCAATAACATGTGTTTTCAATTCCATTTTAAATTTTCTAACATCATTAAAATGTTTTGATTTGCAGGTAGTTTAAGACAAATATTCCGTTTTGTGTACGCTTTTTAACAAAGTTACAATTGCAATTACTTTCATGCCATGTTCCGTGTGTCTGCTAGTAAGTTAAGTGCGTAATAACATAACAAGGTTAATTGTACTTTGCAGACACCAAATAGAACATGTAATTGCCAGCGAGGCATGTCGGAAGTGAATAGGTTAAATCAAATTATATGGCAAATGTTAATTTTGTTGCAGAATGTTTGCGGTGATCTATGTCATGTCAATCAGGCAACAGTGAGCAGGATTGTAAAGGTAAAAAAAAAAAAAACTAATATAAATGTATGCATATTTAGTACCATAAGCAGAGTTTAAGTGCCCTGTAATTTAGAATAATCATTTGTTCCTGGACTTAGAAGGCACTGTAATATTATTAGTGATAAGTTAATGCAGTCAACATACCATGCAGGTTACACATTTTGTATCTGCATAGACATTTCTTCGGTTAGTGTAGCATAATAGGAAACAGTGTATGAAGTTCAGGAAGAGTGTGGAATAGAAGTTTGGTAGTGTAGAGGAGAGGTGAGAGAGCTCGCAGCTGGGTGGTGCTTGTGGTAGGTGGTGTATCAACCCCAAGCGCAAATTAGTTGACGTCAAAATGAATCGTTGGGTGTGAAATTGGTATTGCAGTTGGTTAATGCCAGTAAAATTGGTTGTAGACCCAGCCCTTAATGATACTATGTAAGGAATGCAAATCAGCTGAGCCATGCAATCCCTAAAGTACCCTCTAGGTTAACCATGCAAAGTACCTATTAGATTATATGCATAAAAATACTGGTTCATGCAACATGATGTTCAGTTTGNTAACCATGCAAAGTACCTATTAGATTATATGCATAAAAATACTGGTTCATGCAACATGATGTTCAGTTTGGTCACATCAGAACACTGTAAATGATGTGGAGAGTACAATTACTTGCAAATATCCTCTACAATGTAAATAATAAATTACACTTCAGTCCATCTTCTCGTGTTCAAACATCTGTCATATTATGTCTGTGATCACAGTAGTGATGTGCAGTGCCTTTCAGTACATACGTTCCAATATGTCTGACATGCAATTTTAAATAAGCTTGTGTGGTATTCAGTAATATCTGCAATAAGGTGTCTAGTATGTAACGCAGGTAGTTGAGTTGAATTGTGTAAATAAAGCAGAGGCATTTCTTATAAATATTGACTTTTGTAACAGGTAGTATCCTCTGAACTGGCTGGGCAACTCTTGCAGTTTGTGCATTTTCCTGGACAGCCACAACTTCAGGACAATTACAGGCAATTCTATGAGAATGGTGGGTTTCCTGGTGTAAGTGGGTGCATTGATTGCACCCACATTGGCATTAGGAGCCCAGGCGGCCAGTTTGCAGAGCTGTACCGTAATAGGAAAGGATACATGTCTCTCAATGTCCAGGTATGTTTGCTGGGATGTGTACCACATGATTGTTTATCTACAGGATTGTGTGTGTAATGTTTATTGGATACAAAACGTTTAATACCATACAATGTATTTTAAATATGCAAATACTAAAATGTTTTTGTCTGCCAGCATTCATCGTTGTTAATATGTTCTGTAACATTATTAAATTTAATTTGCAGGTTGTCTCAGGCCCTAACCTACAGATCCTGGACATTGTGACTAGGTGGCCCGGCAGTACTCACGACTCGAGGATTTTCCATAACAGCAGGGTGATGACCCGTTTTGAAAATCGCTCTCTGCCAGGAATACTGCTGGGAGACAATGGCTACCCTCAACTGCCATTTCTGTTCACTCCATTACTGGTCCCAACAACAGCTGCAGAACACCGGTACAACGCAGCACATAAGAGGACCAGGAACACAGTGGAAAGGCTGTTCGGAGTATGGAAACGAAGGTTTGCATGCTTGGGCCATCGACTACGAACAAGCCTCCATACAACCAGCAGGGTCATCGCTGCATGTGCTGTGCTACACAACATTGCAGTAGCTCATGGTGAACCACTACCACCTCCTCCAGCTGACGAGGATCATTTTATGCCTCCCGTTCCTGCTGTGGAGAATGCTGCACCACGGAATAATCGTGGAGCTGAAGTCAGAGCTACATTGATTCAGCGACACTTTTATTGAGAACCACCATCATGTTTATGTACATTTTTTCACGTAAGCAAATGATGCTGTATTGTAAAAACAACTTGTGGAGTTGTTTTTATGATACAAGATTGTTTGCATACTTGTGACATGGTTATAGGCCTCTTGGGGAACTCACCATGTAAAATAATGAGTAACGCTTTGGGTGCTGTACCTCCAGAGGTAGATCTCTAAGGTGATGTGGAAACTGGCACAGAATGGATAACCACAAATAGGTAAGTGGTTTCTTGTTCCTTTTTGAGCTATTAAATGAGCATGACAGCTAATTAAAAAGCTGTTGGAATTCTATGCACAGAATAAACCTCCAACATTTACACTTGATTTAAAACATATTTTTAAAAAATAGTTAAAAGTTTGTAATATGTGCCCACCTAACCTAACGTAACCTAACCCCACGATGGGTGAATCACTATTTTTACATTTTTAAACTAACCTAGGATTCTAGGGTGTTAAACTAAAATCCTAGGTTAGTTTACAAATGTAAAAATAGTGATTCACCCATTGTGGGGTTAGGTTAAGTTAGGTTAGTTGGGCACATATTACGAACTTTTCACAATTTTTGAAAAATATGTTCTAGTTATTTTAACACGACGCCCTCTTCAAAATTAATAAAGTAAGCTATGCTGAAACCATTAATGCAAGTTTCGTTGCTCTAGCGTTTCCTTCAGACAAGTCCCTAATCTTAATAATTACCAATGTATTTATTTCTTATTCGTCAATATGATAGATCTTTATAAGAACATATCAATAAGTAAAGCATTTAAAAAAAAATAACGAGTACATCATACATGTGTGTGTTCAAAATACATAACAATACAAACAAAGTATAATGCCTGTAATACAATAGGAATAGTATCCTTTTGTACAATGCAATGTAGCCACTTGAATTGTCGTGAAATATTTCATGAACCTTATTATATAATTTATCCAGAAAACATTTGAAGGATAGCCTTCCAAAACCATTGATCACAGTTGTTGCATTAATTTGTTGTGGTAGTTAATAGAAGCAATTTATTTTAGGAGAATCTATGTATGTTTTCAAACAACTGTTGTAGTATCGTATATCATGTGAAAGTCATCATCTTGTTATGTATGATACATATGAAGATTGAGCGACATTGTTTATAATTCCAAGCATTATGCCATGTTGACGTCAGGCACAGCGCATACAGTTCTATTTCGTCCAAATGTATCATTTACGGATGCAGTGTAGTTGTTTAATAATAAATAGTATTTTTAATTTGTAAACTTCATAAGATTGCTTTAGTATTACTGTATATGCCTTTACCGTGTACAATAAACATGTTTTATATCCATTTTGGTTCTTTCATTGATGTAAATATAACCTTCCTGAACTACTTTCATTAAAATGGACAACCTTCAGCCTGTAATAATAAGGCTTTATATGTATACATATAGCACTGGAATACATGCAATACAGTAGTTTGAAATAGCTGTTTACATCTGTCCTTAAAGGAGGTTTGTTGAAAGCGATATGTTCAAGAATCCTGTTATCTTTGCAGGTTACTGAAGTTGCATTGTGTAAGCGCTAGTCTCAGGTATTGTTTGTAATACACATTAATGTTGTACGGCAGCCACAGCACTTTCAAACCATGCAGAGAAGGTTATGACTATCACTCTCTTTTATGTTATTATAGACATCCACATATGCTAGGGTAATATCAAACTGTGATAATGTAACCCACTTCCCTTACCTCAGCGCGAACAACCATTCAAACACTAAATATTCCTAGGTTATATTTTGAGTGTTGTGTGTTACTGTATTGTATTGTTTTATGTTATTATTCCATATTGTAAAGTCTCTCTTAATAGTGATAGGATTTGTCTTGTGTTATTGTAATTTAATTATTTCTCGGCAATTATTCATAATAGGGGTTTTTTCTGAAGGAAACGTCGTAGACCCACAAAAGTAACATAAATGGGTTCTGCACAGCTTACCTATTTAATATTGAGGAGGGCATAACGGTAAAATAAGTGGAACGTACTAAATAAACCCAACAATCCTAGTTTAGATTAACACCATATAATCCTAGGTTAGATTAACACCCTACAATCCTAGGTTAGGTTAAAGATGTAAAATCGTGATTCACTCATTGTCAGGTTAGGTGGGCACGTATTACGATATTCATGCTTGTGGTTTGTAATGGTAATACGTTAATGCCCCTAGTAAATTCGTGTTCTGTGTAATTAAGAAAGTGGAAATATACCACTTTTCATTATTTGTTCTTTTATTTTCAGAAAAGCCCCTATTCTGAATTTCTCTGTAGTTTCTGAATAGTTATTGTATTCACTTGGTACCGTATGAGGTTTAAGGTAGTTGTGTCACAACAGCATGAAGAGATGCATTAAACATGAGTTTACTTGATGGACGAATAAGAAATAACTGAAATGAACAATTTCTACTGTAACATTTTATGGTATGTCATATCAGCTTGACATAGTTAATTTTATAACAGTATTGGCCATGTTACTTGCAACCAAGTGAAAACTTTGTAAGTTTTGAATTGGAAAATGAAATTGTAGAGAGACACTTCCTAAAAATTCAAATAAAATAACACAACACAGTTTCTAAGAGCAGGCATATCAGTACTCTTCTTTTCAATTGTTTCCATTATCAATTACCCACATAAATAATACAGCAGCATTGAAAAATATATTGAAATATAACTTTCAGGAACTGTTTGTGTAACAAAAAAAGGAAGCATAACTGCAGCAGGGTATACATGTATTTGTTATTGGTGTAGTGTATTTAATGTGTGTGTATTCATCTGTTTTATTTTAAATGGTTTACACGAATATGTTAAGTCGAGGTAAATGTAGAAAGATTTTGTGAATGTGTGTGTAAATGTATTTTATACTAAATAAAAAAACAATGCATGTGTATTTTGGCATTAAAATCATCTATGTTGCATTGAATTAGGGTTGCAATTGGTTGCACAGAGGTTTTTGTAATTTTTTTTATTTATTGGATTATTTTGTTGGAAACTATTGTATTTTGTTTGTGTATGGTTTGATTTATTGTTAACTATGTTAAGTGTATAGTGTACTGTATTAACCTTCTCTATGTCACCTGAGCTGTGATGGCTCATATGGGATCTACAGAATTATAAAGTTAAATAAATATATATGTATAGCATTCAAAGAGCTTGTTAATTTCCTGTCATGCACATTTAATAAATTAAAAAGAAACAAGACAGCACTTACCTGATTATGGTTACCCATTCTGTGCCAGTTTCCACATCACCTTAGAGATCTACCTCTGGAGGTACAGCACCCAAAGCGTTACTCATTATTTTACATGGTGAGTTCCCCAAGAGGCCTATTACCATGTCACAAGATGCAAACAATCTTGTATCATAAAAACAACTTCACAAGTTGTTTTTACAATACATCATCATTTGCTTCTGTGAGGAGTTTCTTGCGCAGCTCGTACAGTTCCTCAGCATGTCGTATCTGCTGTGCATGAAGCTCTTCCCTGCGCTCTTCTGCTCGCAATTCACATCGAATTGCCCGTTCCTCACGTTGCACTGCACGTTCCTCATGTTGCACTGCACGTTCCTCACGTTTCACTGCCCAAGCTGCCTTTGCTTGTTCATTGGCAAGATGCTGTTCTTCAGCCTCTGCCAATGCCTTGTTTGCCCTAATTCGAAGCCTGTGTTCGAACTGTTGCATTGCTAGGACTTTCCGTGCACGTCTGTCTGAACGCTCAAGGTTTGAAATCCTACTTTCCAACTCCACGTCTATGGTTGGTGTACGTCTAGAGCTTTGCTTAGCACGTGGACCAGATGCAGGTGTTGGTGGAATAATGCTCCGAGAGGCCTCTTCTGGTGCACTCACTACCAGCGATTTACCAGAAGTATATTCATCACAATAGGCATTAGAGGTGTAGTCTTCCTCGCTACACTGTGGCATAACAGTTTCTACACAAGCGTCAACTTCTGCACAAACTATCATGTCACAGTCTACCGCATCATCCACGCAATGCAGCACACCGCCCAAAGCTATTTCCAGCTCTGGATCTGTAACAGGATCATTTACAAAAGGTCCTCCCCCAGTGGCCATTCGCTGTCTTGTGGCAAGAGCAAGGGTTTTCTTCTGTTTGGGTTTTTTCATTATTCCAGCATTTCTTCAGCTGGGCAGAGGTACGCTGCAAATTGTAAAAAATAGTACATTACTTGAAAACAGTTATTACACACAGTAATTTGGAGGGCAGTGACACCACAGGGATGGCCGACAAAAAACAAACAATACCTAACTCAGTTTCAATAGTCACGAAGTGAAACTAATAACATGCATTGTAATGTACAATATACATTATTTGAAATGCATCAAAGGTTTCTTACATGATGCAAACGGACTTCTTTCATTGTGCCCAATTGTATACATACAACTCAAAAGATCCTGGCAAATTACGTTTACATTAATAATTCACATGTCAGCATTNCTTACATGATGCAAACGGACTTCTTTTACTGTGCCCAATTGTATACATACAACTCAAAAGATCCTGGCAAATTACATTTACATTAATAATTCACATGTCAGCATTGTAATAATACATATTTGCCCATTATTTCTAGGTTGCTTATGCCAATACAGTGAGGTTGTTTTTGACATCCACGTGTGTTTCGGTTGTAAAATGTGGCTACTCTCTGCTTACTTTCTGATGTTATTGCAAACCATTCACATTAAATTACTGATATAACCTTGCTGTGTGGTATGAACANCTTTCTGATGTTATTGCAAACCATTCACATTAAATTACTGATATAACCTTGCTGTGTGGTATGAACATACAAGCGACTGCTATTATCCCGTATAAGTATATAGGATCATACAATTATGGTTAACAGAACATGAAACTTTTCCCTAACACAC